>CAUYQV010049768.1:0-21421 GCA_963574575.1 Galagoides demidoff | reverse complement strand
GCCTATGGCTCAATCGGCTAAGGCGCCAGCCACGTACACCTAAGGTGGCGGGTTCGAATCCCCAGCCCGGGCCTGCCAAACAACAATGATGGCTGCAACCAAAAAATGGCCGGGCGTTGCGGTGGGTGCCTGTGGTCCCAGCTACTTGGGAGGCGGAGGCGGGAGACTCGCTTGAGCCCAGGAGTTGGAGGTTGCTATGAGCTGTGATGCCATGGCACTCTACCCAGGGGGATAGCTTGAGGCTCTGTCTCAAAAAAAAAATTAAAAAAAAAAAATCTGATGTTTGTCTAAAATGAAACAAAGAGTATCAGGTAATGGAAACTAGAAAACCATTTAATGGAAATAATTATTCTAGAGTAACTTCCAGTAAGTAAATGGATATTAGATGTATATTTTAAAGAATGGTTAGAAAGTTCTTAGGAAATCATAGTTAATGTATTACTGTTAATGTTTGAAAGATAGTATCCTATTTAAATAATTTCTTGGGAGTCCTGTAAAGGGGTTGTTCATGTAGTATGAGAAATTACCTGCTAATGAACCTAAACTCTATATGTGCATTTAAATGTGTGCTTTGGGGAAGAATTTTCAGATATATATATATACACACACACACCCCTTAAGATGAATAGGGGTGGGGAGGTGAATACTTAGTATTTTAACACTGTGCTGCTAATCCTTACTGTGTCAGATACTTAAAACAGATTAGTACTTGCATATGTGTAGCAAATCTTACCTCCTTGGTTACCCAGGGTAAATATTTATACCATGTTAGCAACTTTTTTTCTAGCTACTGCAATATATAGCAGTTGTGACATCTACAAATTAGAAGCCTTTTTATTAGTGTAATTTTTTAAAGCCTTTTATAGAAAACATAAAACGTAAAAAAGCAGAGGGGCTGTACCTGTCCTCCAACTTTCATGGTTATTAGCACATATATTATCTTGAAACAAATCCCAAACTAGTATTTTATCTGTAATTGTTTGAATTTTTTTCTTTTTCTCTCTAGTGTAGATTGTACTTTAACTGTCATTAAATATTATGTAAAAGCGATTCTCTTTTCCTTCCTCCATTTTATGATTGCAGATAGTATATACCTAAATTTGGCTAACTAGATTTTCTTTGATCTTGAAGGGGATTGTCAGCACTGTGGCATTTGTTCTTATGCTTTTGGGGAACGGGAAGAAGCGTAAAGAACTAGGCCATGACTCTAGACTAAATTAATGTTTTGCTGTGGTACTTCAAAACTGTGGATCATTTGACCTGGAAAGGGAAATTCACTGTAGTCCTAATTGTAGAAGTTAAATTATATCACTTGAGATATCATGTTCAGTTGCTATTTATTTATTTATTTATTTATGACAGTTTTTGGCTGGGGCTGGGTTTGAACCCGCCATCTCTGGTATATGGGGCCAGCACCCTACTCCTTGAGCCACAGGCGCCACCCTTGTTTTTTTTTAATAGCTGGTTGACTATACATTCCTTTCTTAGGAGGTGATTGGCATGTGGCATCTATAGTATCTCAGTATACAGTTGTGTTATTTCTGCCCCTCCCTTCCTTTATGTCACATATCTACACATGTGGGGAGGGAACACTGGAACACTAAGGTAGAGATTCTTCACATTTTCTATGTGTGACTCCTTTGGCAGTCTGAAACCTATGGATCTGTTATGTTTCAGGATGTTTAAAAATGCATAAACTACATAAGATTATAAAGAAAACCAATTATTTTGAAATGCAGTTAGCAAAATGTTAAAACTCATATGTGCTTCTTAACATAATAAGTAACAGGTTCTAGGAACACATCTAAATTTCGCAGTAATGAGGGTAGGATGATATTTAAAGATCTGTAACAACCTAATGTGGTATGAAAATATCTGATTTATATTGATGTCAAAACCACAAGTACTGTGATTCCATGGTTTAGTGCCAACATTTATAATTGAAGGAAGTGTTAAATTTCAGTTAGGGGGTAGAGAACATAAATATGATTGTCCACGTGGGGTCTCTTCCCCCAACTTTGAGTTCCTTGAATTTTATTCACAAACTCCTTTGCTGTGATCTCAGAGTAAGAACATCTGAACTAAGGCTTTGTGTCCTGGGATGCTTAACTTGAGGCTAAAGCATTTGAACTTAAAGTATAGTCATCAAATGATTTCAGACATTACATCTACCAGTTTTAGTGGCTTTTAAAATAAGTCATCCAGCGATGTTGGATCTTAGTGTGCATCTTGTGACTCTGTTTTTCCTTCTTTGGCTGTATTTGTTATATATTGGTTTGTTAATACAAAATTTATATTTTGAATAGTTTCCAATCTTCCGTGTTGACTATTAATGTCTTTTGTTTTTATAGCTTTTTTTTAAAAGAAACATTTTAATTCTTCTGCAGGATTCGAAAACTTCAGATACGAAATATCCCGCCTCACTTACAGTGGGAGGTAAGAATTTCTTATTTAAAATTAAGATCTAAGTATCTATGCCTATTGCTATTAGTTTTTCCCAAAGCTTTTTTTCTTTTCCTTAACTTGGTATGCCAGAACACAAATTTCTTCTCTCTTGTAACCCGTGTCTTGGTGGTATGGGTTTTTCTTCTTAAGGGCATAGTGCATCTTTTATAAATCTGCTTTTTGAGATTTTAAATAAATAAATAAATAATAAAACGTTGAAATACATTCTTGGGTCATCTTTCTCATTAAGTCTCTTCCAGTTAGGATTTTTTTGAGTTTTCCCAATGTATTTAAATATGAAGTTCCCACTTTGGCAAATTTTTAAAAAGACAAATACCTGCTACTTATGCTTTCTTTTAAAACATTCTGATTCCTTTTGCTCAGATGGTAGCACTATAGCAATTGTGTTTAAACATAAGCTGTTTATAACAATTGAATAACCTGTGTCAGTAATTTGCAAAGCATAATGTTGTGGTAAGATTTTAAGATACCAATATTTAGGCTGGGCATGATGGGGCACGCCTGTATTCCTAGCTCTCTGTGAGGCTGAGATGGGTGGCTTGCTTGAGCTCAAGACCAGCCTGAGCCAGAGTGAGACCCTGTCTCTAAAAATAGCTGGGCCTTGTGGTGGGCACCTGTAGTCCCAGCTACTTGGGAAGCTGAGGCAGGAGAATCATTTGAGCCCAAGAGTTTGAGGTTGCTGTGAGCTGTGACACCACTGAACTCTACCACGGGTGACAAAGTGAGACTCTGTGTCAAAAAACAAACAAAACACCAATATTTGAAAGAATAAAAGAAAATACTGATTTTTCTGGACAATGGAACCTCAAAAATTTGTTTATTTTTTAGACAGAGTCTTACTCTGTTGCCCTGGGTAGAGTGCCACAGTGTCACAGCTCACAGCAGCCTCAACTCTTGAGCTAAAGCGATCCTCTTGCCTCAGCCTCCTGAGTGGCTCGAACTATCGGCACACACCACACAGAAAAATAGTTTTCTATTTTTCACCTTGTCTCAAACTCCTAAGCTCAAGCAGTATTCCTGCTTTGGCTTCTCAGAGTGCTAGGATTACGGTTGTGAACCACTGTGCCCAGCCAACCTCAGAGTTCTTAAAACATGGAGAAGGTAGTGTAAACTGCTCAGCTTTTATGTATTTTCTAATATAAAAATTGAGAATAATTAGCTTTGTGTGTTTAGATTATTCTTCTAAAGTATCATTTGATGACTCACTAAACCAGAACCCCTCATCAAAATGCAAAGTTAAAAGGTTTTCTTGGTGGTCGAGGGAAGTTGGTCTGAAGTCTTGATTATGCAATGTCCCTTGATTGGCAAGAAATGATTCGTGTTTAGAATATTTTATACAGTATTTATCTTCAGAACAGTATTATTGATGTATGTGCTGAATCTATTTTAAGCTATATGATGTATTAAGAATTATGTTGATGGAATCAGTGACTTACATGATTAAACTTTTTATGTTTTCCTGTTTTAGATTCACATTTGTTTAGGGAATTCAGTAGCTTGAGGGATGTGTCCTCAAATCAAGTGTTTTCATATCAAGAATACTACTTGATCCTCTTAAGATGGGCCTTGTTAAATATGATTTAAATTGTAATTTGATGATTCTTTTTTGTTCAGGAACTATACATAATGATCTGTATAATGCAGCTCTCTTTGAATTAATCAAATCATAACAGCCAATTTTAAAGGAGTTAGAATACTCACATATCTGCTATAAGTTAGTGGCAGTTTCCTTTTAATTTAGTAATAGTATCGCTTCAAACTTAGATTGAGGTAGCTTCTCAAAGTTTTAGTTTATAGCATTTTTGGTGGCTTCTCAAACTTTTTTGTTTTGGGTTTACCCTCATTCTGGGTAAAATCTAATCAGGATAAATCTTGGCAGGGTACAGTGGCTCATGTCTAATTGTAGCAATTTGGGATGGCAATGTGGAGGATCACTTCAGTCTAGGAGTTCAAGACCAGCCTGGGCAACATAGCTGAGACATTCCCCCTCCTTCTTACAAAAAAAGTAAAATATTAGCTGAGAACAGTGGCTCCCAGCTACAGCCTCTGCTGTTTCGGAGGCTGAGGCAGGAGGATTGCTTGAGCGAGGAGTTGGAGGCTGTAATGAGCTATGATTGAGCTACTGCATTCCAGCCTGGGTGACAGAGTGAGACCCTGCTTCTAAAAATAAATGAATGAATGAATAAATAAAAATAAATCTTTATTTGCCAAATCTTTTTCTGTTTCATTTTATTCTCCCTATAGGCCTTTAAGGTAATGCTAAATTGGTGATATTATCTCTCTGCTCTTAAGTGGGCAGATACAAGCATATAAGATTAAAAGAATTAAGCAAGAACACATACTGAGGTTTAAGAAGCTTGGATCTAGACTTTGGCCCCCCCTTTAAAATTTTAATGATCGTTTAATAATCAACACAAACAAATTTACTAAAGTTTGTTAGGGGTAGGATGAGCTGTTACGTGTTTCCTTTCCTTGAAGACTTGAATGAATACTGTATTTTTATTTCCTACTTTTTGTATCTTTGATTATACTCACTGGGTAGCATCTTATGCTGAAGTGTTACTGTAGACAGTGATCATTTTTCACTTACAGTTCTGGACTCCCATTATAATGGGAGGATTAGGCTGCTGAATCCACCAATTAATTTTGAAATCACTGAAAGTGGAATGACTAGACATGTGCCTTCTGATTTTTTTTGATGCAATAGAAAATACAGATCATCATAGATGAAATACTCTTACCTAAAAAAGACAGGTTTGACTGGATTCAGTCTCAGCCTAACTTTTGAGTTTACAAGGAATACAGAAATGGAGGGACAAATTAAATGTCACAAAATCCAGAGTATAGGATGTTCCACAGGATAAATAATACTATTCCACTAAGAAAGCAGTGACATGAAGAAAGGAAGGGGACTGTTGTCAAGTAAGTCTTACGAGGTTGGACAATTAAGTTCGAGAACTCAACCTAGAAAGAGTGTTGCACATGTCATTGCTCAGTATCACTGTGGTCACCATGGAAGGCTATGCACCTATGGCAGCACCTAATCCACACTTGAATGCAGTTTTGGAACTGTCATCGTGTGAGGTCTGACAATAAGTTTAGAGTACTCATCCTAGAAAAAGTGCTTTGAAGGGTGGACTAGGTACTGTCTTGGGTGCACAGCTTCCCAAGGGGACTGTAGTGACATTCAGCAATGAAGTGTATAGCACCTAGGATGAGTTCATGAACTTGATTGTCCAACCTCATGCTTGCTTGTTGCCCACATATGCTTATGGTAGGTTTTTTTTGTTTGTTTGTTTTTCGAGACAGTCTTACTATGTCACCCTTGGCAGAGTGCCATGGCATCACAGCTCACAGTAACCTCAAACTCTTGGACTTAAATAATTCTCTTGCCTCAGCTTCCCAAGTAGCTGGGACTATAAGCACCTGCCGCAATTCCTGGCTATTTTTGTTGTTGTTGTCATTGTTGTTTAGCAGGCTCAGACCCGGTGTGAACTCACCAGCCCCGGTGTATGTGGCTGGTGCTGTAACCACTGAGCTACAGTCACCGAGCCATGGTAGGTTATTTTTGATAGTGCAAATAGCCCTTTGAAGCAATGCAGAGTATCTAGAGAAACCTCCAAGTTTTTTGTGTTGGTTTTTGTAGGAAATGTGTCAGCCTTTGGGGTTAGACCTGGAATTGCATCCTCCTAGCTCTGCTTCTTTGTAGTTGTGTGATCTGATTTCTTTCAGCCACCCTTTCCTTGTTTCCAACATGGAGGTGATGAGAGTGGCCCCGTTGTTGGGCTGCTCTGAGCACTTGATGGGATTCTGCATGTTGGAATCTTTAAAACAGTGTCTGGTACATGTAAGTGTGTTGTACACTTTAGCAGTGGCATAAATAAGAAACTCCTTACCTTTCAACCTCAAGTGTTTGTGCTGTCTCTGTCAAATATAGTCAGGAGCTCAGAAAAGACGCTTTGTTTCACCAGGGGGGAATCCCTCAGGTGCCAGAGGACTAAAGAGCAAAAAGAGAATCCAGCATGGTGACCACCCAGGCTGGGAATTCAAAGTGGGGAAGTGGATGTTATCAGATGCTAGAAACTTCAGAAAGAGCCCTGAGTAGTGAGACTTAGATTTCTAGGCAATGGGGGCTCCTTGGCTGTGGCTGGTACTTGAGACAGGAAAAGAGGGAGGTTATGAAGTTGTCTTCTGGGAGTCTCCAGAGAAGCGAGAGACTGAAACCAAGTGCTGATGTGGTGACGCCTTTGGCAGCAACTGCCACATGGAAAAATGTGTCCCATCTCCCCCCACTTCTGCCTTTCAGTCTACTCTAGCGCCTTCTGTGGGCAGAAATTAATAGGGAGCCGCTGGCAAGGGAGCGATGAGAGTGTACGGAATCCCACCCTCCGCACTGCAAAGCCAAAACATGCGTTTGGAACCAAAAGCTTAATATGCAGCCCAAGTTCTAGAAATGAAAAAACTCCTCCCCTATTCTTTTAGTGGCCTTGTAAGCCATTTTCTGTGAGGTCACTGAAGAGGTGACAGCCTTAGGTCCATGGTGGGAATTCCTGTGGCATTTTGTGAGATCTGTAACTGGACTACTACCTTTATGCCACTGTTAGGTCCTTATCCTTACTATTTGCTATCTTTATACCACCATATACTGCTGAATGATTAGAAGGGGCTTCCTCTGAAGTTCTCTGTGTGTGTCAAGCAGGGGTTAAATGGTTTCTAACTGTTTATTTTGGGGTGATGATAAAAGCATTTATGGCTACTGAATTCTGCTGAATGTTTATGGCAGACAAAGATTGGGGAAACTAACTTAATGCAAGACTCTGCTAGAGAAATTAGGTAGCTTTCTACCAAATATGTGGAATGTAGAGAGGAAACAGGAGAAAATTGCTTCTCTACCCCTCACTGTCTTGCCTGAGGTACTTAGAGAATAGGTTTGGTGAGACCAGAACTGGAGGGGCTCCTCTGAAGAAACAGTTCTGGTGTTGGAAGGATCTGGAACCTCACAGAGGCTCCGATGGAGGGGTATATGCATGGTCAGTGTTTGAGAGCCCCTTCTTGGGTGAGCAAGGATAGGCTTTGGGATGAAGCTCTCGCAGAATACTTGCTTTTAACACCTTTGATCCTTTTTCTTTTGCTTTCTTCTGTTTCTCAAGTGAGCCCCATTTTCTAAACTTAAAGAATGTCTGTATGTGAAAAAATAACCAGCCACGGTCTTAGTTAGGAAAGGACTTCTCAAAGAGTTTTTCCTAATCGTACTGTCTCACTAGTGCTATCCCTCAAATGAATCAAAATTCTGGCTGGGCGCCCATTGCTCAGTGGTTAGAGTGCCAGCCCCCTGCACTGGGGGTGACAGGTTTGAACCTGGCCAAGACCTACTAAACAAGAAAGGAAGAAAAAAAACCCAAAATTCCTGATAAGTACTCAAAAAATATCAAAAGGAGCACCTTCCCTGAAATGAAGCATGAGGTTCACAGTTTACATAAATGAAGTGGTCATAGAATAAAGAGCAAGTTAGAGTCTCATTTTGGGGTCTTGCGAGGAAAGTGGAGTGGTGTTTCCAGAATTTACTGTCTGGGAAAATGGTTTGAGCTGCAGTTAGTCATCGACATCATAAGGTTCTACCTGCTGACAAGGCCCTGACATTGCCCATGACCGGAATGACTGTTTTCTGAGTCAAAGATTTGAATATGTGGTCTGACAAACACTTACAGGGAATACAGCCTTTAAAATGATAGTCTTGCTAGAAAATCCAGATCTCTTGCTTTTGCTTTAACATTTGGATATTTGATTTTTTTTTCCTGGACTTGATTGAGCTAGGAAGATGAGTATCGTTAAGTAAGGCTCTGGCAAAAGAAAGGAAAACAAAGGAGTCCTTACTTAAATCAGGCCAGGCATGGGGAGGTGGGGGGGATGCTGGTAGTTCCAGGTGTAGGAGGCCAAGCTGGGAAGGTTGATTGCCCTGGACTTGTGACCAGCCTGGGCAACATAGCACAAGATCCTGTCTCTTAAAAAGGAGGGGTGGATAAGGATGTAAGTGGAAGGTAATGAGGCCATATTATGTTGTCTAGGGGAGAAATAAAACAATGCCATGGTTAATATAAAGTAGTTCAGAGATGCTGTAAGCCTTGGATGGATGTGTGCTGAGCGTTGGATACTTAACTGCCTACTGTCTTGAGGATTAGGGGCAAGTGAGATGACTCTGAGGTGAAGAGACTAGGCCGGGCCCATGGAGTGTGTTAGGTGAAGACCTTGCTGCATGTTGACATTCTTAAGGGCAGGAATGTTCATTTATTATCTTCTGATTGTTTTGCGGCACTGTGGTGGTCAGGTATTCCGTCTGTAATGGATACAGGAATTAAGCTGAATAGAAATTGAGTGAGAAGCATTCTAAGTAGCATTGACATTGTAAAGCTTAACGATATGAGTTACTTTAACTCAGCAGAAGATAAACAGAGGAGTTGACGTTATGAACTGAATATGAAAAAGTAATGGGAGTCACTGAAGTTAATATTAGAAATAACCCATGTGAAAGTTGCCTTTTGCAGCAAAGACAGCTTAAAATTCTAAAGTAGTAGTGGATAAACTGGGTAGATTTTCTTCACAATGGCTTCACTTTGAGCACTTGGTCAATAAATAGCTGACACTTATTAAGCACTTATATATTGGACCCTGAATCAACCCATTTTATTTTATTTAAATTTTTTTGAAACAAATTCTTGCTCTGTTGCTCAGGCTAGAATCTGAAGTTTATTATAACGTGAAACTCTTGGACTTGCAGAGGTGTCCATCCTGCCAGCCTGTAGACCCTGTGCAGATTATTTGAGCACTGTTTATCTGTGGGGTTAGCTATTGTGAAAATTATTCACAGACCGTTTTTTTTTTTTCTTTGCTCATCAGCTTTTGTTAGTTTTTGTGTATTTAATGCATGGCCTACAACAATTCTTCCATTGCGCAGCAGAGAAAAAAAAGGTTGGACACTCCTGGTTCCAGCCATCTTCCTGCCTTGGGGGAGTAGCTAGGACTGTAGGTGTGCACCTCCGTGCCTGACTAATTTTTCTTAACACTTATTTTATAGAGACAGGATCTTGCTGTTTTGCCTACGCTAGTCTCGAACTTCTGGCCTCCTGCTTTGGCCTTCAGTGTAATGGGATTACAGGCATGAGCCACTGCTCCTGGCCTAACCCATTCTAATTTTCACAACAGTCTCACATCCCCACTTTACAGATGAGGCAGTTGAAGTACAGAGAGGTAAGGTGACTTGTCCAGGGTCATGCGTCTGAACAGTGTTAGTGTCTGCTCTTAATCAGGTTTTTTCAAACCGAAAACTTAACTCTAATAGGTATGTTTCTATTTCTTGCAGTTATTAACATTTATTTGATTTCAACATGCCCCTGAAAGTTTTTCATGGTGAAACTAATAGAAACTGGATCCTCCCAGGTCTGGGAGAAATATGTGGTTATGAGTGATGGATGAGCGTAGATGGATTCATTGGGGAAGTAAGTTATCGGTAAACTTCTCTGTTTAAAGAAACTGTGGAGAATAGAGTTCTTCACGCATGGCTGCTCTGAAATGGGTCAGACTTCATGTCATGATACAATTACCTGGCATTTGGTGTGCAGGGGAATGCCAGACTTTCCCTGTGGTTGGTATACAAGGCAAGTATTTTTGGCCCCACCCTGCTTAACCAACCACATGTGTTTGCTGTGCCCCTGTGACACCTGGACTTTTGTCCTCTTTCCATATTTTTTATCATCTTTAAAGGTCCTTATACCCTTTATTAAATGTTTTATTATGAAAAAAAAATAGAAAAGCTAATATAATGAAACCCAATTTCAGCCATTATCAATATATGGTCAGCCAGTCTTGTTTTATTTGTATCCGTATCCTCTTCCTCTTTTCTCATTTATTTCAAAGCAAATCTTAGACATTATACACATGTATCACTTTAGCAGTAAAGACTTCAGTGTGTTCAGTGTGTATCTCTATAAAGTCTCTGTTAGCTTGCTAGGGCTGCCATAACAAAATACTGTACACAGGCTGTTTTTTTTTTTTTTTTTTTAAGAGACAGAGTCTCACTTTATCACCCTTGGTAGAGTGCTGTGGCATCACACAGCCCACAGCAACCTCCAACTCCTGGGCTCAGGAGATTCTCTTGCCTCAGTGTCCCAAGTAGCTGGGACTACAGGCGCCTGCCACAACACCCGGCTTTTTTTTGTTGTTGCAGTTTGGCCGGAGCTGGGTTTGAACCCACCACCCTTGGTATATGGGGCCGGCGCCTTAGCCACTGAGCCACAGGTGCCACCCTACACAGGCTGTTTTAAACAAGAGATTGTTGGCTTGGCGCCTGTGGCTCAATCGGCTAAGGCGCCAGCCACATACACCTAAGGTGGCGGGTTCGAATCCCCAGCCCGGCCCGCCAAACAACAATGATGGCTGCAACCAAAAAATGGCCGGGCGTTGTGGCAGGCGCATGTGGTCCCAGCTACTTGGGAGGCTGAGGCAGGAGACTCGCTTGAGCTCAGGAGTTGGAGGTTGCTATGAGCTGTGATGCCATGGTACTCTACCCAGGGGGATAGCTTGAGGCTCCGTCTCAAAAAAAAAAAAAAACCCCAAAAAACAAGAGATTGTCTCACAGTTCTCAAGGCTAGAAGTCCAACATGCCAAGATGTCAGCAGGTCTGGCTCCTTCTGAGGGCTGTGAGGGAAGTATTTCTTGGAATCCTCTCTAGTTTCCTGTAGTTCTTTGGTTTGTGGCAGCATAACTCTGGTCTTCTCACAGTGTGCGATGTCCCTTCATGTAAGGACACTGGTTATATTGACAAGGGCTCACCATAATGACCTCGTTTTAACTTGATTACTTCTATAAAGACTCTGTCTCCAAATAAGGTCAGATTCTGATGTACTAGGAATTAAGATTTCATATGAATTTTGTAGGGGACATGATTCAATGCATAAGTCTCTTTAAAATGTTCACAAATTACTAGTAACTCTCAAATATCAAATCTAGTCATATTTCCTGGATAATCTCAGTTTTTGTAAGAATTTGATTTGAGTTAGGATCAGATCATTTTGGTCAATCTGTTTTTAAATCCCTGAATCAGTAGGTACCCTTTCTTTTCTTCCTTCTTTCCTTCTTTCCTTCTGAGGTGTATTTGTTGGAGTTGGTTTATTTGTTCTGTGTAATGTTCTACATTCTTCTTTTGCTGAAGTATATCCACGTGCAATCACTTAACATGTTCCTCTGACCCCTGTAGGACTTGGATTAGACTCAAGCTCACTTTTGTTTGGATAAGACAAAGTAATGGGTGGTTGTGTATCCTATCAGGAGGCATCTAGTGTAATGTCTCTGTGATGTGGAATGCTTTGGTTTGTAGTGGTGTTTATGGAATAATAATATAACAGTTCTACCATTTCTTTATTAGTTAAATGCATTTGTAAAGAGGAAATTGTCCTCAGTGGTTATTTGATTATTATCTGAGGTGTATAGTTTGTATAAGAGAGACAGGAAGAATGCTTGATCCCCGCACCCCCCCCCCCCATTTATTTACTGTCTTCTATAAATATAGGTGCCCTGGCATCCTACAAAGATGGCCAGTGAGTTTCTGGGTAATTATGAGCTCATGAAGTTAAATATATTTAGGTTACAAAATTATTAAATTCATTTTTATTGATGCCCAAATAACCCTATCCTGAGAGGACTGTGGAAACTTCAACTTGGTGCCTTCAAGTTCGTGTCCTTTTGATGCCACCTCACTAGTTGATAACTTCTTTAATTTTTTGGAAGTAGTTCCAGGAACTTTGAAATAAAAACAGTCCCAGGTTGGGTGGTGCCTTTGGCTCAGTGCATAGGACGCTGGCCCCATATACTGAGGGGAGCGGGTTCAAACCCAGCCCCAGCCAAACTGCAACAAAAAATAGCTGGACGTGTGGCAGGCGCCTGTGATCCCAACTAACTCCTTGGGAGTCCGAGGCAAGAGCTGGAGGTTGCTATAAGGTTTCTGTAATGCCCACAGCAGTCTACCAAGGGCAACCAAAAAAAGTCACAGGTTTATCATGTGCTTTTTCCCCCCAAGGACTAGGGTCAGCGCTGGTTCCTTGGGAAATGGTGTTTGGCCATCACTGTGTGATGATGCCCCCTTTGGGACCAAATAACTGGTCTGTCTTTGGTGGTTCCTTTCTCTCATAACATTTACACCCTCAGTTCCTGTCCCTGCGGGCCTCAGTCCCTGTGATCTTTATGTTACTCTCTGACATCGGTATACACTTCCCTATTTAAAAAAAAAACCAAACAATTCTTGGGCACTGGGGAAGGCTCAGGTAGGTGGATCCCTTGAGCTGAGGAGTTCAAGACTAGCCTCAGCAAGAGAGACTATTTCTACTAAAAATAGAAAAATAAGCTGGGCGTAGTTGTGGGCGCTTGTAGTCCCAGCTACTGGGAAGGCTGAGGTAGGAGAATTGCTTGAGACACCAGGAGTTTGAGGTTGCTGTGAGCTAGACAAAAGCTATAGCACTCTAGCCCAGGTGGCAGAGAGAGACACTGCCCTCCCCCAACAAAAATCACACTCTTTGGAAATTTTACTTGGTTGTGCTGGATTTTTGCTTCCTATTTGAATGCAAACATTCACTTAGATATCTGTTAGACTTGAGGTGTCTAAAACGGAATTTCTTTTCCTCTCTGCTTTCTCTGTGAATTTTAATATTGCTGTGGTCACAAAGACTTATTTTCATGTCATCCTTTTCTCTCTCTGGCCACGGGGCACCAAATGCCCTCAGGTTCCCCCCCCCCCTTTCGTTGCTTCCTTTGATGTTCTTTCCTGTGACCTTGGCCACCACTCTGGAGAGGATTCCGTCTTTTAACCTTCTTGACCTGCGTAAATGGAGAGAACAGTCTGTGGGCGCAACCACCCTGGGAGGGGTAACCACAGAGAGCTCCTGCTTTTTGTTCTCAAGCTTTAACCCTTTGACTATGGAGCACTCAGAAATGAGACTGGCCAGTTGAGGCAAGCGGCATTCGCAATAGCCGTTACTGTACACAGCATGCTAGTGGGTCATCTTTGGTTTCTTACTAATCAAGATAATTCACCCAAGTTGGGTGGCGCCTGTGGCTCCGAGGGTAGGGTGCCGGCCTCATATACCAAGGGTGGTGGGTTTGAACCTAGCCCCTGCCAAACTTGCAACAAAAAAATAGCCTGATGTTGTGGCAGGCGCCTGTAGTCCCAGCTACTCAGGAGGCTGAGGCAACAGACTTGCCTAAGCCCAGCAGTTGGAGGTTGCTGTGAGCTGTGATGCCACAGCACTCTACCATGGGAGGAAAAGTGAGACTCTGTCTCTTAAAAAGAAAAAAAAATTCACCCAAGTTACTTTCAGTTTCAATATTTTATATTTATAAAAAGTGATATGTAACCAAAAATTACCATGAAATGATAAAACTTTGCCATATCAATAAAAAAATCATTTCTTAATTAAATCATAGCTGTGTACACTAATGCAATCATGGGGTACAATGTGCTGGTTTTATATACAGTTTGAAATATTTTCATCAAACTGGTTAACATAGCCTTCATGGCATTTTCTTAGTTACTGTGTTAAGACACTTATATATTCTACACTTAGTAAATTTCACATGTACCCTTGTAAGATGCACCATAAGTGTGGTCCCACCAATTGCCCTCCCTCCACCCATCCTCCCCCTCCCCCCTTCCCCATATTCTTGGGCTTATAAACCATATAATTGGTTTGTAGCTTTCATATGTAAACTATAAATTGGTTTCATAGTATGGCTGAATACATTGGATACTTTTTCTTCCATTCTTGAGATACTTTGCTAAGAAAAATATGTTGTAGCACCATCCAGGTAAACATGGAAGAGGTATAAAGTCTCCATCTCTCTTTAAGGCTGCATAATATTCCATGGTGTACATGTACCATAATTTATTAATCCCTTCATGGGTCGATGGACACTTGGACTTCTTCCATGACTTAGCAACTATGAATAGGGCTCAGTAAACATTTTGGTACAAATATCGTTGTTATAATGTGATTTTTGGCCTTCTGGATATATACCTAGTAGAGGAATTGTAGGAGTGAATGACAGATCTATTTTTAGATCCCTAAGTGTTCTCCAAACAGCTTTCCAAAAGGAACATATTATTTAATTGTTGTTTGTATAGTGTAATCAAAACATTAAAATCATATATTTTTGGATTGAAATTGTCTTCTCTCCATTGAAGTTGCTGAGGATTGACTTATTTTAACTTTGAAATAGGTTTTACACTTTTGTTTTCCAACCAGGTTCTGAGGTACTTGACAGTCTGTTTTTTGTAAGAAGTGTTTTTAAAGCTATCTCTCTATCCACATTCTGCAATGATCATTGAGTCTTCTGAACTTGGCAACTCTTTGAATTTATCGTACTCCATATTTATATATACTCTCACAAGAATCCATTATTTGTACAAATTATTTCAGGCACAACTGTGAAAAGTATTGAGACTGAAGTGTATGATGCTTACAGACTCAAGTTTGGTAACACAATAACGTGCGTTGTCAATTTTTTGTTTACAAAACCAAACAAACATCTTGTTTGAATGCCTGTTTGCGGCCAAAGGTTACAACTGTCTTGAGTTGTCTGGTCAGCATTTTTAGCATTGTGTGTTAGTGCTAAATTGTGGAGTTGCCTTTTCAATTTCATAATCTGCAAATGAGTCTTGTAACTCATTAAATTAAAATAATTTGGTCCTTTCTATTTGAATTACATATATTGAACTACCAATAACTACAGACTGACTTAGCCTGAGTAGTACTCATAAAAGAAAGAGATCTCTGGTTTCTGTAGTTTTTACCTGCATTCATGGCTGATCCAAGAAGAAATAATTGCTAAATAGGTCTTTCTCATCTGTGCTTTAGGCAGAACTTTTTAGTTTTTTCTTTTTTTGTGTTTTTTTGTTTTGAGACAGGGTCTCTCTCTGTTGCCCAGGCTGGAATGCAATGGCCTTATCATAGCTTATTGCAACAGTGAACTCCTGGGCTCAAGTGATCCTTTTGCCTCAGCCTCCCAAATGGCTGGGATTATAGGCATGTGCTTCCATGACTGGCTGATTTTTATATCGTTTTTGTAGAGATGGGGTTTCGCTATGTTGATCAGGCTGGTCTCCAGCTCCTGGCCTGTAGCAATCCTCCCACCTTGGCCTCTCAAAGTGAGCTACCAAGCCAGGCTGACAACAAAAGTTTAAAATTTTAATGAAGTCCGATTTATTCACTTCCGCCAACCCCATTTTACAGTGTCTTGTCTACTAACTCTTTGCTTTAATCCAAATTATGAAGGTTTTCTCCTGCTGTATTAGGCCTGTGGTGCATTTTGAGTTAATCTTTATGTAATGTATGAGGCAAGGTTTTATTTTTGCATATAGATGTCCCATTATTCCAACACCATAAATTAAAAACTCTTCTTCCTTCATTAATATGCTTTTGTTCATTTGTCCCTAATCAGTTAACCATATTTGTGTGGGTCTGTTTCTGGACTCTTATACTGTCCATTGATTTGCAGTTATCTTTGCAATTAAACTTTCTTGGTTACTGTGGCTTTATATTGTCAAGTCTTAAAATTGGGCAGTGTTATTCTTCCAACTTCATTCTTTTGCAAAATTATGGCTGTTGTATTTGCTTTTCTATATATATTTTAGAATCAGTAAGTCTATACATAAGTAAAGTTCTGCTGGTATTTTGATTGGAATTGAATTAAGTTTGTAAAAAATGCTGGGGAAATTGACAACTTTATCAAATTGTCCTTTAGTGACTGGCTTATTTCACTTAGTGTAATGTCCTGAAGGTTCAGCCATGTTGTATACCATATGTTCAGAATTTCCCTTTTGAAGCTAAAAAATATTCTTTTGTATGTGTGTGTATTTTGTTTTCATTCATCTGTTAGTGAATATGTGGGTTTCCACCTTTAAGCTACTGTCAATAATGCTGATGTGAACATAGGTGAACAAATACCTCTTTGAGCTTTTGCTTTTGATTCTTTGGGGTATGTATGCTTTTGCTGGATGTTACAGCAAATTCCAGAGTGCTGGGATTTAGAGGCATGAGCCACCATGCCTGGTCTGTATGCTATTTTAAGTTTTTGAGGAAGTACCATACTGTTTTGCATAGCAGCTGCACCATTTTATATTTCTACCTACTATGTACAAGTGTTCTCATTTCTCCATATCCTCTTTAATACTTGTTATTTTCTGGTGTGTGTGTGTTTTAAGCTAGGGTCTCACTCTGTCTCCTACACCTGCCTGGCTGATTTTTTTCTATTTTTGGTAGAGATGGAGGTTTCACTCTTGGGTCAGGCTAATACCAAACTCTTGACCTCAAGTTATCTTCCCACCTCAGCCTCCTAGAGTGCTAGGATTACAGGTGTGAGCCATTTTACCCATGCTGTTTTGTATTCTGTTTTTTGGATAATGGCTACCCTAAAGGGTAAGGTTACTGTTTTTTAAGTTTTTATTTCTAGTTGTTTTTAATATTTAGAAATGTTTAATTTTTCAGTATTGACTCTGTATCCTTTGTTGTTGCTAAACTTATACGTTTGGGGTTTCTTTAAATAAATTGCTTGGCATTTTCTATTTAAACAATTAGGTATTAAAACCAAGCATATTTGGCATTGTACTTCCACTTCTTCCATTATCATCTGTATGCCTTTTTTTGTCTTTTGGAGGCAGAGTCTAGCTCTATTGTCTGGCTAGAGTGTGGTGGTGTCATCATAGCTCACTGCAACTTAAAATTCCTGGCCTCCAGTGATGCTCCTGCCTGAGCTGGGACTACAGGGATGCACCATTGTGCCCAGCTTATTTTTCTATTTTTTAGTAGAAATGTGTTCTTGAACCCCTGGCCTCAAGCAGTCTATCCATGTTGGCATCCCAGGGTGCTGGGATCAGAGGCATGAGGCACCATGCCTGGTCTATGCATTTTCTTTATTGCTGTAATATGCTACATAGGACATTTGGCAAGAGGCAACATCCTTTTCTTTTTCTAAATTTTTATTTATTCATTTTTACTATTACTTTTTTTTTTTTTTTGCAATTTTTGTCCGGGGCTGGGTTTGAACCCGCCACCTCTGGCATATGGGGCTGCTGCCTTACTCTTTTGAGCCACAGGCACCACCCTAAATTGTTAATTTTTTTTTTTTTTTTGTAGAGACAGTCTCACTTTGTCACTCTCAGTAGAGTGCTGTCACATCACAGCTCACAGCAACCTCCACCTCCTGGGCTTAGGTGATTCCCTTGCGTCAGCCTCCTAAGTAGCTGGGACTACAGGCACTAGCCACAGTGCCCAGCTATTTTTTGTTGCATTCTGGCCGGGGCAGATTCAAAGCCGCCACCCTTGGTATATGGGGCTGGCGCCCTATTCACTGAGCCACAGGTGCCGCCCTCTTTTTCTAAAAAATTTTTGTCAGAAAATATTCAGTCTTCAGTCTTTTATCACAAGTGAAATATATACAGCAGCCTACTTTTGGGCTCAAGTGATCCTCTTGCCTCAGCCTCCCAAGTAGCTAGGACGATAAGTGCCAGCCATGATGCCTGGCTACTTCTATTTTAGTCTCACTCTTGCTCAGGTTGTTCATGAACTCCTGAATTTAAGCCGTCCACCTGCCTTGGTCTCCCAGAATGCTGGCATTACAGGTGGGAGCCACTGGGCCTGCCAGCTCTGTAGTTTGGTTGATGTTCTTTATCAGGTTGAAAATATTCCAATTTGTTGACAAGCTATAAAATGAGTGAATGTTGGATTGCTTATATCTATCTGATTGAATACTGGATTATTTTATAATTTACCGTAAAAATGGTAAATTGATACCATTTTTCTAGGCAATTATGATTGTTTTATTTTTGTGAATATTGAGTCAATTTTGCATTCATATATTACTTGATTCAGTTTGCTGACATGTTTTGAAGATTTATTGTGTCTTTGTTCATGAGGGTTTTTTTTATTTTTGCATTGCCTTTGAATTTGTTGTGTTGTTGGGAGATTATGCTTATGTTTTTTGGAAGTAATTATGTTGAATTGGTGGTGTTACTTTAAATGTTTGATAGAATTTTGCCCATGGAACCACCCGACAATTTCTCCCTTGTGTGTGTTGTTTTGAGGTTATTTTTTGTCTTTTTTTTTTTTTTTCCCCAAGCTCAAATTCAGTTCTTCAATGGTTATAGTACTTTTCTGGCTATCTCTTTCAAATCTTTTCAAAGAGGTGGTTCATTTCAATGTCTGTAGAGTCTGTAGTGATCTAGGTACTGGTAATATTTTTCTCTCTTTATCTTTTAAATCTGTCGGTCTTGCCAGTCTTCCATTTTATTGATTACTAACATCGTAGAGTCACTTTCCTGACCACTTCCCTCTCCAGGATTTGATTAATACTTGTTTCCTTGGGGCTTCCTTTTTGGGTTCTCCAGCCAGAAAAGCTAGGGCCTGGGTACCCTGCTTGCCTGGTTGTGTACGCATCTAGGGCCAAGCTACAGGAGCAGAGGAGGAAAAAAGGAATGAGGTTCAGTCCGTCCCCTCAAAACCATACCTCTTTCCATTTATATGTTTTAGGTGACCTTTTTCTGCGTTAAGTCTTCACCTGACTTCTGTCAGCATCCACAAATAACTTCCTAGTTACAAACTATCCTGAGTCCAGGCTGGGGCATAACGGGGGGGGGGGGGGGAGGTAGGGGGAGGCAAATAAATCACCTTAGGTTCACCTGAACTTCAGATTCCCCAATCCATCTGTTATTTATTTTTCAGAGTCTTCAAATTAGCTGCTTTGATTCAGAGATTCTGTCTGTATCTCATAAATGAATTCAGTGGGAGAAAAAGGGTAGAATGTGCCTACTGCATTTTACCTAGATCCAGAAGCTGGTATTAAAGTTTAAATTGTTTCTTTGAACATAGTTTTTTGTTCTAAATTTTGAAAGAGGTGGGTTGATTCTTTTACTTCCCAAGAATGGGATAACTACTCATAAGTAATTTGCTTTAAAGTTTTTACTTGTGGATAACCTTTCTTTGAATTAAGGCTGAACAGGACCTTATTGTCTTAAAAGATGTGTATTCACGCTGTCCATGTAATTCAGCACTAGAGATGTATATGGCCCATCTTTTAAAATTTAAGTGTATAAAAACCTTCACTTGTTAATCTTATTGCTTTCTACTTCTGATTTTAATGAACAATATGGAAGGTTAACAGGTTTAGAACAGTAAACCAATTGGAAATGGCAGGGCACTATTAATCCTGTTTCTAATTTTAATTCTGTTTCTAATTTTAGCATCAGCAGCAAGAAAGGCACGGGTTGCCTCAATACTAAGGGCGTTTTCCCTTCTTTGTGTTTTTGTTTTGCTGAATGGCCTACTTTGTCTTATTCCAAACAGAGTCTCACTATTCAGAGTTCCTTTTCATGATGGGATGAGAAAGGCTGTAATTTACTGTGGCCCCCTAGCTGTCTAGTTAGGTATATATATCGTTTCATTATTTCTTGGCTTCCTGGCTGATAGACCAAAGCCAACTGTTCATTAAGTATGGTTGAACTGATGGTGTGTGATGCTTTCAAAACTTGACCATCAACTCAAATAGATTCCTGTGTTGTTCTTGATAGATTTTTTTTTTCTTGGTCTAGTGCTTTTCTGTATTCAAACCCCCTGCCCTCTCACATGTGTCTCAGTATGGAAATTGTTTAATTAGCTTACTCTGATGGTAATGAATGTGATATTTCAGACTTTAAAACATGTATAGATTTGTCCATTTTAGTTCATTTTTGTGCTTACGCTTTGCATTCTACCTCTTGTTAATGTCCTCTGTAGGACTCTGCCTTTGAATTTTAGATAAATAGCACGTATGTGGGTTCCACTGGTTATGAGCAAGACAATATGTGAACCTCTTCGGATGGGTTCTCCTTCAATTCTTACAGCTGGTCTTAGGTATAGGAAACAAATAGTGCTGAATGGGATTCTACCCAGGTAGCCTGACCCTAAAGCCTCTTTCTTTAGGAACTACTGTGTATAAAACATGTGTAGTTCTGTTATCCCAAGTATTTGGAAATAATGGTGATTTCTGATATCTCCTACAAGTCTATTTATGACTTTTAACACCAATTTTACCAATGTGTTTTTATTCAGATTTATAATTTCCTCCTATGTAATTACCCTCTTAATATGAAATTCATAGAAAATGTAACCTGTGTATACATAAACATATAATTTAAAACATCATCGTATAATATCCTAGTAATACCAGAAGGGAGATATAAAAGGGATACCATTTATACAAAACATTATTTCATTATATAAATACTTAACTATAATGAAGTAGCCAAGTGTTTATATCATGTGTAGAATAACCCTCAGTGGGCCAGTATTGGTGCTGGTATAGGAACGCTACACAGACAATTCAAAGTAGTGTTGCAGTCAGTTCAGTGATTTTCTATAGTGGTGATAAGCAGACCAAAATATATCTTGGTTTACATGGTTGTAGTGTTAGAAGATACAGTATATATGAGAATTGTACAGTAAATACTTTGTTAGGTTATAGGCTCAGATTAAAATGGGCTTCTCCTGTATTTGAATGTATAGGACCTTCTAAAGCTGTACCAGACTGTACTGCCCATTTTGGGATGTATCTTTTCTCTCTGCCTGTCAGTTGTCAATGAAGCCCCCTTCTCCTAACCATAAAGGACCCACAGGATTTCTAAAACCACTCCCTTAAAGTTTGAAGGTTTCTCCATTGATAATTACTGTTTGTTCTAAATCATTCTTTACTCAGCTATGTTGAAGGATCAGTTATTTTTATTTTTATTTATTTTTATTTTTTGAGACGGAGCCTCAAGCTATCCCCCTGGGTAGAGTGCCATGGCATCACAGCTTACAGCAACCTCCAACTCCTGGGCTCAAGCGAGTCTCCTGCCTCCGCCTCCCAAGTAGCTGGGACCACAGGCGCCCGCCACAACGCC
>CAUYQV010049765.1:0-27262 GCA_963574575.1 Galagoides demidoff | reverse complement strand
GGTCCCAGCTACTTGGGAGGCAGAGGCAGGAGACTCACTTGAGCCCAGGAGTTGGAGGTTGCTATGAGCTGTGATGCCATGGCACTCTACCCAGGGGGATAGCTTGAGGCTCCGTCTCAAAAAAAAAAAAAAAAAAAGAGATTCTCTTGCCTCAACCTCCCAAATAGCTGGGACTATAGGTGCCCTCCACAACACCTGCTATTTTTTGGTTGTAGTTGTCATTGTTGTTCAGCAGGCCCGGGCCAAGTTTGAACTCACCAACCCTGGTGTAAGTGGCCAGCGCCCTGATCACTGAGGTATGGGCGCTGAGCCAAAAATGGATTCTTTTTGATAATTGCAAGGATTTGGAACAATAATTGGATAAAGATGAAGTGCTGAAACATAGTTTAAAACCAAATATTCATCAAAAAAACTAATGGTGTCTGTCTAGTGATCCAAACTGGTATGATCCACTATAGCTTCATGAAACCTGGTCAGTTGATTACAGCAGATGTCTGCTGCAACAAAATGGATGACATGATGAGGATGCTTGTGATGAAGCAGCCAGCATTGGTCAGTAGAGACAGACTGATCTCTTGTAGGATGATGCTTGACCACATGTTGCACAAACAATGCTCCTTAAACTATAGAAGCTGAAATTGGAAACTTTCTGTTATCCACTATATTCACCGGACCCTGCACCTACTGACTACCGTTTCTTCCAGTCTTTGCTAATTCTTATAAGGAAAAATTTCAGTTTTTCAATATTCAATTCAATATTCCAACAAGCTGTGGAAAACACCTTTTGTGATTTCATCACCACTCACTCTCCGGGCTTCTTTTCTGCCGGCATGCACAGGCTACCAATAGGATGGCAAAACTGTTGATAGTTTTATCCAGTGTTTTTCAATCTTTTTTATCTCATGGAACACTTGAACCTTTAGTTGAACTTCCATCACACATTTAAATTATGCTAATTGAAAAAAAGAGTAAAAAAAAAAGGATATATTTATTGTGTGTTGTCAGAAATTCAAGGAAGTCAATTGTGCCATTACCATTAGTATCTTCTTCATTAATCATGTCCTGTAACTTCTTTTGAAAATAATTTTTTCTTTTTTTTTGAGACAGAGTCTCACTATGTTGCCTTCAGTGGAGTGCTGTGATGTCACAGCTCACAGCAACCTCAAACTCTTGGGCTTAAGCAATTCTCTTGCCTCAGCCTCCCAAGTAGCTGGAACTACAGGCGCCTGCCACACACCCGGCTACTTTTTTGTTGCAGTTGTCATTGTTGTTTAGCTGGCCTGGGCTGGGTTCAGACTGGCCAACCTAGGTGTATATGGCCGACACCATAACCACTATGCTTCGGGTGTGGAGCCTGAAAATAATTTAATTAATGATCTTTAAAAATTTTCATGGCACACTGGTTGAAAATCACTAGTTTAGGTGAATGTTTTGATTAATTGTACTGCTTCTTGTTTGAGAGATAATAAACTAAACTTTTCATCCAAAATTAAACATTTCATATTTAATAATAACCTAATATTATCCATTTATTTATCAGATCTGTTAACTCAGAGATTCTTTGTCTAAAGAAGGTATTGTGTTTAGACCCTAAGTCTAGATCCCAATGGCCCAATCACAGCATCCTAGATCCCACACACCCTCATTCCAGACACATACCAAAGCTGCTGCCCATGGCATAAGATTGCCTGGTCAAGGAACCTGAAGGGAAGCCCAGATCCCAACTGTCCTCTTCACCCTCAGCTCCAGAAAGCCTAGCAGATTTGTCCTAAGTCCTGATAAAGTTTATCATCAGGCAGTGGGGGTGGAGATGCCTTTCCCACAACCTTCATGGATGCTGGATCCTGCCCCCCCCCACCTCCTGTATATCCCAGCCCTGTGGGGAATCTATTCCTGAAACCATGTCACTTCTGATCCCCATCTCACACTCTAAGGCATCTACCATCCCTCCTTATAGGCTAAGAACTCTGAGGGCCCCGATCCCCTCTGGGAGTTCAGTCACTCATTCTTGGGGGCTCCAAAAGTTAGAAGCCAGGAGTAAATTTACACCACCTGTCACTAAACCCAAGCATCTAATTATGCAAAAACAAGCAAGCCAAATTTCAAAACTCATTCCAGATCTACTTTTCTAGCAAAGAGAGGAGCAAAGCCTCCCTCCCTCTACAACCCAAGTCCCCAGCCCGTCACCCAATGCATTCTGCATGTTATTGTTGCATTCTGAGCTTAGAATAATTGGGGGACCCCATTAGGGGACTTGGAAAGAGGACCTGGTATGTTGGGGGGCTGGAGAACTCCCATGGCTTCCACCTCCATCATGCTTCACCTCCCTGCCTATGTGTATTTCTTTGTTTTTTGTTTTATTTTTGAGACAGTCTCACTCTGTTGCTTTGAGTAGAGTGCTGTGGCATCATCATAGCTCACAGCAACCTCAGACTCTTGGGCTCAAGAAATCCCCTTGCCTCGTCCTCCCAAATGGCTGGATCTATAGGCATGGGCCATGATGTGTTATCACTATTTTTTTTTCTATTTTTTGGTAGAGATGGGGTCTCACTCTCGCTCAGCTGGTCTCGAACTCCTGAGCTCAACAATCTACCTGCCTCATCCTCCCAGAGTGCTAGGATGTGTGTGTTATTGCAAAGGAAGAGAAATTCTGTAAGCAGAAAGAAAGAGAGGAAGGGAGGTGTCATGTATCCTTTTCAGGGAGTTCAGTTTTTTAACATGCTAGTCACAAAAAGATTTAGTGCTTTAAAAAATTAAATTGGCTACTATGATGTTCAACAATAAATAAGCACTTCTAACATATGATGGAACTCAGTACAGTCTGCAGAACTGAATTAAGTCCCCAGAATTTGAATGGAGACCTGATTTCAGCAGGGAAGACGCAGTAATGAATATGTCAAATAACTGCTATTTCTTTGTGGGAATATACTGTGTTTTGTTTAATCATCGGTTTGGTGGGTCTTTGGGTTGTTTCTATCTTTAGGCTATTGTGAATAGTGCTTCTGTAAACATTTGTGTGGCAGTTTTTGCTTAAATGCCTGTTTAATTACTTTGGCTATATACCTAAGGAGGAAAATTGCAGAGTCATATGGTAGTTCTCTGTTTAACTTTTTGTGGAGCCATCAAACTGTTTAAGCAGCTGCACCATCTTACGTTCCTACCTGCGCTGTTTAAGGATCCACTTTGTTGGCTCGGAGCCTGTGGCTCAATCGGCTAAGGCACCAGCCACGTACACCTAAGGTGGCGGGTTCAAATCCCCAGCCCGGGCCCGCCAAACAACAACGGTGGCTGCAACCAAAAAATGGCCGGGCGTTGTCATGGGCGCCTGTGGTCCCAGCTACTTGGGAGGCAGAGGCAGGAGACTCGTTTGAGCCCAGGAGTTGGAGGTTGCTGTGAGCTGTGATACCATGGCACCCAGGGGGAAAGCTTGCGGCTCCAACTAAAAAAAAAAAAAAAAAAAAAAAAGGATCCACTTTGTTCTTGTCCTATCCCTCTGTGCTGTGTAAGAATTCACTTTCCCCTTGAAAATTAAAATTAAAAAAAAAAAAAAAGAATTCACTTTCCCTGTCTTTGCCAACATTGTTAGGATTTTTTGGTTCTAGGTGTCCTATTGTGTGTGTGAAATGGTGTCTCATTGTGATTTTGGTTTGTATTTCCCCAGTGACTAATGATGTAGAGCATCTTTTCGTGTGCTTATTGGTCGTTTGTATATTTTGGGGGGGAAAGTGTCTTTTTAAACCCTTTGTCCACGTAAAAATGGTTATTTTGTCCCTTTAATGTTGAGTTATATGCGTTCTTTATAAATTCTAGGTACAGTTCTTTTATCAAATGTGTGATCTGCAGATATGTTCTCCCATTCTGTTGGTTTCTTTTTGCATTCTTGATGGTGTCCTGCGAAGCACTAAAGTTTTTAATTTTGATGAAGTCCATTTTATCTTTTTTTCTCTTATTGCCTGTGGTTTTGTTGTCATATCTAAGAATCCATTGCCAAATTCCAGGTTATGAAGATTTACACATTTTTTTCCTAAGAATTTTATCATTTTAATGTTTACATTTAATTTTTCTGTCCATTTGAGTTAATTTTCAAGTATGGTGTGAGGTTTAGGGAATCCAAATTTTACTTTTTTGCATATGAGTATTCAGTTAACTATCCCAGCACCATTTGCTGAAAAGATCATTCATTCTTTCCCCATTTTAGTTGTCTTGGAATCATGGTTGAAATACCTTATTCTTTTTAAGATGCTCATAATACTCCATTATCTTGTTATGCCGTAATTTATTTAGCTAAGTTTTACTATACCATTAAATACTTTAGGGGTTTTTTTTTTGAAATTTGTTTGTTTATTTTATTTTTTGGTTTTTGGGGTTTTTTTTGAGACAGAGCCTCAAGCCATCGCCCTGGGTAGAGTGCTGTGGCATCACAGCTCACAGTAACCTCCCAACTCCTGGGCTCAAGAGAGTCTCTTGCCTCCGCCTCCCAAGTAGCTGGGACTACAGGCGCCCACCACAACGCCTGGCTATTTTTTGGTTGCAGCCATTGTTGTTTGGCAGGCCCAGGCTGGATTCGAACCCGCCACCTTAGGTGTATGTGGCTGACGCCTTAGCCGCTTGAGCCACAGGCGCCGAGCCTTGTTTTTATTTTCTTTTTGAGACACAGTCTTACTCTGTTGCCCAGGCTAGAGCGCAGTGGCATCATCAAAGCTAAGGGCAGCCTCAAACTCCCAGACTGAAGGGTTCCTTCTACCTCAGCTTCCTGAGTAGCTGGGACTATAGATGCACCTGGCTAATTTTTCTCTCTCCTCTCCCCTCCCCTCTTCCCTCTTCTCTTGTGGAAATGGGGTCTCACTGTGTTGCCCAGACCGGTCTTGAGCTCCTGATCTCAAGCAATCCTCCTGCCTTGGCCTCCCAAAATGTTGGGATTAGAGGTGTGAGCCATTATGCCTGCCTAATACTTTATAGGTTTTTTTTAAAAATGTTATTAGTATCTAGTGAAATAAGTATCTCTTCATTGCTTTTTTTTGGACAATGTTCTTGGTCTTTGTCATATAGTTTTTATTTGTATGCATTTTAATTGGTTTTAAATTTCATGAAATTGTTTTATGATTTGTATATGTTATCCTTTGTGTCATTCAGGAAAATTTTATGATGTTCTCTGTGGAAGTCTTGCCTGTTTTTTGTGAGAATTATTCTTAGATACTTTAGAATCTTTTTTTTTCCTTTTTCCTTTGGTGTATTGTAGTGGTTATTGCTGGTGTATAGGAAATTCATTGATATTTGGATATTGATCTTATATCTGACAGTCATGCCGAACTTTTGAATTCTATTATTTTGTCAGTTGGTTCTCTTGGATTAGATTTTTCTTTTCTTTTTTTTTTTTTAGAAACAGTCTTATTTTAATACCCTCAGTAGAGTGCCGTGGCAGCATCACATAGCTCATAGCAACCTCCAGCTCCTGGGCTTAGGTGATTTTCTTGCCTCAACCTCCCGAGTAACTGGGACTACAGGAGCCTACCACAATGCCCCGCTATTTCTTTGTTGAAGTTTGACCAGGGCCGGGTTTGAACCCGCCATCCTTAGTATATGGGGCCAGTGCCCTACTCACTGAGCCACAGGCACCGCCCTTGGATTGGATTTTTAAGGTAAATGGTAATGTCTGCAAATAGTGACAAATTTATCTTTATTTAATATTTATGCCTTCTTTGTTTTTCTTTTAGCAATGGATAAGACTTTGGAGATGGTATTGTAAGCTAGAGGTGATGATGCTTAAATAAGCTAATGTAATTCACATTTTTCTTTCTTTTTTTTTTTTTTGAGCCAGAGTCTTACTATGTCACCCTTGGTAGAGGGCTGTGGTGTCACAGCTCACAGCAACCTCAAACTCTTGGGCTTAAGCGATTCTCTTGCCTCAACCTCCCAAGTAGCTGGGACTATAGGCACCTGCCACAATGCCCAGCTATTTTTATTTTTTTGTTGCAGTTGTCGCTGGGTTCAAACCCACCACCCTTGGTTTATGTGGCTGGCACTGTAACCACTGTGCTATGGGCGCTGAGCCTAATTCACATTTTTCAAGTCAGGACTACATTTGAATTTCTGGGGGAATCCCAACCTGGTGTTTTTAATTATTGCTGGCTAAGCTAGATTGTACTGTGTGGTTTTCTTGTTTTGGTTTCCGTTCAATTCTAAAAGAAACATTTTGTGCTGCTCTCTGTTTTGATGACAAGGTTCACTTGCAAACAAGGATAGACTTTGTTTGCATTTTGAGTAACATAACATTCATAGGCAACTTGGTGGTAAAAGTTGGCCTGTAAGAAGCTGTAGTAATGTTGTCTGTAGGGGAAGTATTGGGGGCTTTTGGTTATCAGCTCTGGCCTTCTCTCTAGTTCTAACTCAGCCATGTGGTATGCCCCTGCTGTCCTGGGCAAATTTTTTGTTCCCCAGGTTTCTTTCTCAAGTCTTGTGTTCTTGGCCAAGCTAACCTTTCAGTTATTCCTCCGTTCTCTTTTTTCTCACATTGACCTTGTTGGATCCTTAACCCAACTCTTCTGTAATTGATGAAACTCAGAGCACCTCATAGAGATCAGGTCAGGGTGTTTAACTTGTTCAGCAAATACATATTTAAAATTGTGTTTTTATGCTGCTAAAAATAGAGGTTTTATTTAATGGAGCTATATGCTTAAATGTATAGTAGGTTATTCGAGTGTTAATTGTTACTTCTCCTGCCCCCCCATAGATTCTAATAAACTACTCAAAAAGTTCTGTTGTTTTATAAAGGAAGATGAATAAGGCAACATTTTTCTTTTATTGTGTGGAAAGGGGCAGGAATTAGGAGCTGCAGGGTGTCTTCCTGTTTGTGGTGATTTGTACTGGCTTCTGCAGCATATAAGTTGGAGCAAAAATGCAGGTATGTGAAATTTTACTGATACCAAGTAACCATATTGCTTAATGTGTGGTTTGCATCAGTCACTGTTGGGTAAGAAAATGTCACAAAGCATGAGAAAACTCAATGATGGCTTGACTTCTGACCTTGGAAGTAATTCATGGTTCCCACTGGTTTCTTATCATGTGCATTAAATAGCAGAGAGCTTTTGGAGCAGTGTGAAGGTGAGCCTAGGGGAAGTGGCAGTGTCTGTGGTGGTTACTCATCTCAGTAAATGCCTTAGGTGCATTTGGTAAAATTCAACATCTAAGCATAATTAAAATCAAGCAGTTTCTCCCCCTCCAAAAAGAACCCCCCACTCCTTGAGTCCCGGGCGCCGCCCAAGGTGAGTATTTCTTAAGAAACAAGAGACTTTAAAGTGTTTCCACCGACACATTAGCTTTCAAATTTTTCTACTGAAGCCTAGTATAAGACATTTGTATGTGCACACACACAGCATACACAAAAGCAAAACAGAAACTAGGTATTTCAGGCATAAGGGGATTTAATACAGGGCATTTGGTGCTTACCACACTGCTGGAAAGGCTGAGGAGAGTTAGAGTGGCTCCTTCTTAAGTGCACCTTGCAGTAAACAGCTGCTTGGTGTGGGGCAGCTCTCCTACTACACTCTCTACCACGGGGTTTGGGCTTTGATTTCCATCTCCTTGTCCTGGAAGGCTGCCAAAGCCAGCAGCCAGACTTTCAGGCACCTGGGAGTTGGAACAGACAGAATGGCATCCATGTCACCCTGTATCTCTGGGTCCCAACTCATGCCTTAGTTTGGGCCTTACTCTTTTGTCAGTTCTGGTACTTTATGAAAATGGTTTATTTTAATATTTTGGTCATTTTTTTTTGTCACCATCTCTTTCCCAGCTCATCAGAGAGTTGGTCTCAATTAGGGTTTGGCAAGTTTTTTTTTGTGTGTGTGAAGGGCCAGCTAGGACACGTTCTGGACTCTAGGGCCCTGTTCTTTGCCACAGCCATAGAGTGCTGCCACCGTGTCATAAAGCAACCCAGTGCAATGCAAACCAGTGGGCCTGGCTGTGTCCACATGAGAGCCCATTTACCAAAATAGGCTGGCAGATGAGATTTGGCCAAGGGGCCATAGTTTGCATTCCCTTCGTCTCCCTAGCCCAACAAAGCCAGAAGTGGAAATTCCCCAGGCTCTTCTGCTAGCAAGAGATGAGGCCCCTACCCATAGCCTTATGTCCACTTCATTCCCTTGCAGTGGAGCAGCCCTTTCCCTGACAGAGTTCTTGGCATCCAGGCAGCTGATCTTCTTGCCTCAGGTTCCTAGGTCCCACAGTATGAAAAGAAGCCTAGTGGTGGCTCATTGAGTAAAGGACAGCCAGGCCCTTATCTGGGCCAGTGGCTTTAACAATCTGGCTGCGCCCAGGAAGGTTGGCAGAACTCTGGGCTTATTGTGGGAAATAATAAGGGCTGTGTCATGGCTACAATGGGAAAGGTTGCCATGGGCACCACTGCACAGTGGACTAATTAGGAAAAGAATACGGCATCTGTGAGCAACAGGAGACCATTTAGTTTGCAATATAAAATTAGTATCTACATCGATAGGAAGTTGAACCATTGGGAGATTTGTGCTAAGGTTTGACCTCTTCCTGAGGTGGGGCTCCCCTTCTTTGCTTTCCCCCAGGAGACAGGCTCCTGGGGCCCAGAGCCTCAGCATGGGCCCTCCTGCCCTGTGGCCCACTGGCCTCAGCTCTGCTGTCTTGTGTTGGGACAAAGAAACCCTCACTAGAAGTCCCAGAGGGAACCTGTCACAGTTTGGAAGGCTGGTGGTGCTAGAGGACAGAGAGCTGGTGGGCTTGCTAGTGGGGTATCTTGGCTTTTTGCTGCTCACCGTATGTATGGAGACAGAGTGGAATGGTGGGGTGCAGCAAGTCCTAAAGCAGCCTTCATTCTCTGAGGCTGCCTCCACCACAGAGCTGGTGCACTGCCCTCTGTGTGAGTCAGAACTGGTGACATGAGTGGGAATCACAGACAGGAAGATACTGGTCTGGGATGAAGAGGCACTTTAAAAAAATCAGAACTGCTTGGGCGGTGCCTGTGGCTCAGTGGGTAGGGCACCAACCCCATATACCGAGGGTAGCAGGTTCAAACCCAGTCCCGGCCAAACTGCAACAACAACAACAAAAAATAACTGGGCATTGTGATGAGCGCCTGTAGTCCCAGCTACTTGGAAGGCTGAGGCAAGAGAATTGCCTAAGCCCAGGAGTTGGAGTTTGCTGTGAGCTGTGAGGCCAAGGCACTCTACCAAGGGTGATAAAGTGAGACTCTGTCTCTATTGAAAAAAAAAAATCAGTACTGCCTGATGAAAGAGGTAGTAAGTTTATCTGTCCTTGGAAATGCACAAGCTGAGACAGGAAGGGTGTTTTAAGGGACGCACTGGAAAGGTTTCCTGTGAGTGGGATGTGGAGTCAGTGGCCTCTGAGTCCAGCTCTCCAAGACTGATTCCCTGTGCTTTGCATCCTCCAGGGCAAGCACACCCATCAGGAACATCTGGTGGCGCTCACAGTCTTCTCAGTGTGGCTGACACGGGCCACACACAAGCCACACTCACCACATTCTGAGTGTCGGGCTGAGCGCTAGGCCTGCAGAGTCGGGAGAGCTGCCCCTCTGGGGACCACTGGGCTTTCGGGCATTCAGTGCACAGGCCCCTGCATAGCATCACGAAGGCAGAGGGCTTAGCAGGGACTGTGCCATCAGGCACTCACTTTTATTTTCTCTTAAAGAAAATTTGTGTTTGAAATATTAATAATTGTAGGTTCATAGGAAGTTGAAAGAAAAAGTACAGGGAGGCTCTGTGTAGGCTTTGCCCAGTTACCCCCAGTTATAATACCTGTGTCTCACAGTGCATGTCACAATAAGGACATTGTCACAGCCTACAGAACTCACTCAGACCTGACAGGCTGTGTGTGCACATTGTGTGCGTGTGTGGGTTCCCATGCAGTTATATCACCTGGAGATTTATGGACCCCCACGTGGCTCCCTGGTGCTGCCTCTGTACAGCCTCTCACTCATACGTTGAATAGGAACATTGGGGTGCTTCTGTATTTTTGCTTTTGTGAATAAAGCTGCTATAAATATTCATGAACATAAGTTTTCATTTCTCTGGGGTAAATACTTAAGGGTATAATTGGTGAGTTGTATGATACATGGATGTTTAGTTTTTTGAGAAACTTGCCAAATCGTCCGGGTGCGGTGGCTAGTGCCTATAATCCTAACACTCTGGGAGTCTGAGGTGGGTAGATTGCCTGAGCTCACAGGTTCGAGACCAGCCTGAGCCAGAGAGAGACCTTGTCTCTAAAAATAGCTGGGTGTTGTGGCAGGCACCTGTAGTCCCAGCTGCTTGGGGACTGAGGCAAGAGAATCACTTGAGCCCAAGAGTTTGAGGTTGCTGTGAATTGTGACGCCACGGCACTCTACCTAGGACAACATAGTGAGACTCTGTCTCAAAAAAAAAAAAAAAAGAAACAAACAAACTGCCAAATACTTTTCCAGAGTAGTTGGTACCATTTTGCGTTCCCACCATGAGCACGGGAAGGTTCAGTTTCTCTGTATGCACATTAGCACTTGATATTGCCGTATTTTGTATTTTAGCCATTTGGATCATGGTACTCGCATCTTAAAGAGGAAAGTTAACTGTTGTCCTAGGAATTGGGAGAGGCAGGACTGGAGATGCTTTTGTTTTTTCAGAGCTTTGGTGATATATGCTATTGGCCTTATCAATTCTGGAAGCTGCCAGGTGGCCTGGCACTAGGAGGTTTTCTTGGCTTCATGCTAGGGCATCCAACTGTTTGATGTGGTCCTTGTTTGCCCTGTTTGTATGTGACATTCTTCTCTCTTTCTCCTGTGTGTTTTGGGGGAGGCCACACTAGCTGTCCGTAGGCACCATCACATTGAACAGGTGGAGGGACCACAGGACAGAATGTCTGTTAGCAGACCAATATTCTTTGTACTCTTTGCCAGCGTCTGCATAATCATGTAAACCTCTAAATCTCTAAGATGGGTTTTCTCAGGCTGTTTGTCAGTTCTGAAGGACTGTGGAAAAATTGGAGCTTCACCAGCTTTCTTCACTGCTGCAGAGATCTGACAGTCCTTACTGTGGGCCAAAGAAAACAGGATCCATGTCCCAAAAAACCCAGCTGTACTCAATGTCAGTGTCTAATGCTTATTCTCTGCTATGGCCAGTTAGGGAGATGTTTGTGGTTATTACTTCCTTGTAGTCAACAGAAAATAACTCAGCAAAATATAATTTTTAAAGAAGTATTATTTATTATTTTTCGTAGGTTATACATGATCAATGTAAAAAAAAAAAAAAGGAAATACAGAAAAATTTACAGAGGAAACCAGAAAGACTGATTTTACCACCTCAAGATAACACTACAGTTAATATGACTACCTGTGTATCCTTCATATTTTTGCAGTTGGTGTATTTTCTTTTCCATAAGTCCTCAATGTCATCAAGAGGTTCCTGGAAACTGGGACTCAAGTGCAATGATGTTGTTTTGTTCAATGTCATTTCATTCAATAGTGTTTTGTTATCTCTGGCAAGAAAAAAAAATTGATTTCATTGTCCAAAGTTGTAGTTTCAAAGAATCTATCCCATCAGTGACATGAAGAGAGGACTGACTTTATCAGAGAGCTTGTTACCTGCCCTCCATCAACCCTGGATGCTACGATTTTTTTTTCCCCATGTTTTCCAGCGTAACAGAGAGAAAATGATAATTCATGATTAGTCTGATTTCAGGGTCTTTGATTGCTGCTGTGTATGGTCATTTTCCATGTACATGTTGGTCATTTGTTTTTCTGTTGGGAATTGCCTGTATGTTTTTCATTGGTTCTTTTTAAAAGTTTATCTTCTCTGTATTGATTTGAAAATATGCTTTTGATACTAAGAGCTCTTCATCTTTCCTTTGTAGGTGACATGTTTTTCTAGTTGTACTGTTTGTGTTTATGACTTTTGTCAGAAAAGGACAGTGCCCCCACCCTGCCATGCTGTCGCTGCATTCTGCCCTGACTCTGGCTGTGTGCAGAGGCCGTTCTCCCAGGATGCAGCCCACTGCCCGTCTCCCCAGACCCTGGCACCCGCTCCTGCTCTTCTCCCCATAGGAGTTCAGGAAGGATGTGGAGAGAGGTGCAGCAGAGTGCCCTCCTTGCTGAGGGACAGCTTTTCCGTTTGTTGTTAGCTATGAGAGGCTCTGAGAGGAGCTAGCAAACGCTGGGAGAGGGCCAGGTACCATCCTCAGGCAGATTTTCTTTTCATGAGCTGCCTAATGAAGATAGAAAGTCCTATTCCATTTCCCTTGTAGTTTGGGGAAGTGCCTCCCTGACTTTGACAACAGATCATTTAGCTAGTATTGTGTGTTTTTATTTGTTTGTTTGTTTATTTCTAGTGTCTTCAAAGGCATTTTAATGGGAAGCTCAGAACAGCTGTGGGGGAATAGCCATGGGCCATTCTTTAGTGGCATTCCTTCCACAGACTAAATATTTGACCCAATGCTTGAGTTCTTTCTTGTTTTTAAGAGTCTTTGAGCATCTCACTTATCTCTGTGCTTGGTTGTTTATTTTGCTCTGTATCCTACTCTGATGCTGAGGACCAGGGAAAAGATGTCAGCACATGTATGCTGTGTTGTATTTGCTGTTTACACTCTCTCTACCTGTCATACCAGCTTACTGTCATAGTCTCAGACCCAGTACAGAGCTTGGTAATGTGTCATTCTCAGTGGCACTGTGGAGAGAATGGATGTGGTTAGTTTGCTTCATGTGAGTGAGGAGGAGGGAATCAGTTGCCTGGTAGAGAGAGGGCTGTCTTTGCTGACATCTGGATCAAAAGTCACAACTCTGGGCCTAGAGCTGCACTTGCACAGGGGAATCAGATTTAGAGCACAGTGGGTGGACATTGGTCCTCGGGGCCAGTTTAGGCCCTATATTTCACAACTCTGTGACTGTCACAGGTCATTTTAACTCAGTTTTCACACCTGAAAACTATATGGTAATATTGTTTTGAGACCGATGCTGAGCTGGAAGTTAAATGGTGTGTTAAATTGTAATCTTTAAGAACATGAGGTGTAAAGGTATTGTGTGTGCTGTTGATAACCAGTGGGAATTGGCAGAGAAGGCCTTGCATGTGCTGGGTTCCTAAGGGAGCTTAAGGCTCATGTGTGGCTTTTAGCCTCTTGGAGCAAAGGTCGCTTGAAGAGTCTTACTTCTTTTAGAGTAAAATATTTTAAAGTAACAAATACATGCTCATTATAAAAGATGAAATACTACAGATATAAAGAACCATCAGACTTGGTGCCTCTAGCTCAGCAGCTAGGGTGCCAGCCACAGACAATGGAGCTGATGGGTTCAAATCCAGCCTGGGCCTACCAAACAACAATGATAACTATAAACAAAAAATAGCCAGGTGTTGTGGTGGGCGCCTGTAGTCCCAGCTACTTGGGAGGCTGAGGCAGGAGAGTTGCTTAGGCCCAGGAGTTTGAGGTTGCTGTGAGCCTTGATGCTACGGCACTCTACTCAGGGTGACATAGTGAGACTCTGTCTCAAAACAAACAAACAACAACAAAAAAACCCTGTCAGTAGGGTGGATTGATTGACATGGGAAACATTCCCTTCTGCTTCTTAAGACCCATAAAAACTCTGAAAAAACATGATAGTAATATTATTTAACATACTATCTCAGAAGCAGATGATAAAGAAGAGACTCAAAAACCAGACTGGTGAGTGCAGTGGAAGCTGGATGGCCCCAAAGGCACAGTGTATGTGCGCTACAGTGGCCGATGATGTGGCAGTTGGGGGTGATTTCAGTCTCTCACATGGCAGGTTGTAGAACTGAGCTCCTCTTCTAAAACCAGGAGCCACTTGTCTTTAAATGTGAATTATAAAATCCTATTTACTGGCCCACATAGAGGGAAAGTCATTCACATAGAATCAAAATCGCAAAGCTGTGTGTGGGGGACTAGACATCTCCAAGTGTACCCGATATTCACAACATGGGAGCCCCTAGTTAAGAAATTAACACATAAACTTGTTTGGACCAGTGAAATTCACAGACTCTCTAGTAGGAACAAATGCAAAACTAACCTATAGGGACTCCCAAGGAGAATAGCTCTTCTTTTTTTTTTTGTTAATTTTTTTATTTTTTTGAGACAGAGCCTCAAGCTGTCGCCCTGGGTAAAGTGCTGTGGCATCACAGCTCATAGCTACCTCCAACTCCTGGGCTCAAGTGATTCTCCTGCCTCCACCTCCCAACTAGCTGGGACTATAGGCGCCCGCCACAATGCCCAGCTATTTTTTGGTTGCAGCTGTCGTTGTTTGGTGGGCCCTGGTATATGTGGCTGGTGCCCTAGCTGCTGAGCTATGGGCACTGAGCGTAATTTTCTTTCTTTTTCTTTGGTGAGATCATACTCCTGACCCACAAAGTGCAGTGTACATGCATGAGACTGTCACTGCGTTCTAGCCTTTTCACTGTTCAGTGGCCTCTATGCTGAGAAGACACTGGGTTGCAGACCAAGCGGGTATGAACCTCACTCTCAAGGCACACAGACACCATCCGGTTCTTCTGCTTGCCATTTTCCTCTCTTTAAAGCCCCAGTAACAGAACGATTGGCACTTCCTTCCCCAGATAGCTGATGTTGCACAGATGGCAGAGGGAGGGGAGACAGGCACTGAGCTCCTAAGTGTTCTTCTTGTGTGACTTGGTTTAGTTCCAACCAGGATCATTCGTTTGAGCTCTTTGCCTTTGTGGGACGGGTGTGTGGGTGGCCTGGTTTCCTGGTCCTTGTCACTCACTTGGTGCAGTTGCCCTTTGCTACTGAGGAAGCAAAATGGAGGGAAGGGTCCCGCTGACCTGGATTCCACACCAGCTGCCTCTTGGGAGCTGTGTAGTTGTGAGCTCCCCTGCCCCAACATGAGTGTCTTCTGAGTTTTTCTTGCTGTAAGAAAGACTCACATCCAGTAAGTTCTGTCTTCTCTGCCTTTAAAATACATCTGAAATCAGGTTGGGTGCAGTGGCTTATGCCTGAAATCCTAAGCGTTTTGGGAGGCCAATGTGAAAGGAATGTTTGAGGCCAGGAGTTTGTGACCAGCCTAGGCAACACAGCAAGACCTTGTCTCTACAAAAAAGAAAGAAAAATTAGCTAGGTATGGTGGTTTGCATCTGTAGTCCCAGCTACTTGGGAGGCAGAGGTGGGAGGATTCTTTGAGGTCAGGAGTTTGAGATCAGCTTGAGAAAGAACAAGATCTCATCTCTACTAAAAATAGAAAAATTAGCCATTAAGGTGCCTGGGCTGAGGCAGGAGGATTACATGAGTCAGAGAGTTTGAGGTTGCTGTGAGTTAACTGCACTCCAGCCTGGGGCAAGTGAGACTCTGTCTTTAAAAAAAAAAAAAATTCAGAATCAGACCCTCCCACTCTACCCAAGCCTCCGTCACCTTCACTGAGACCATCCTTATTCTCCCAAAGCTCTTCCCATCTTGCTTATATGGGCTGGAGCAATCTTTGCCACATCTTGGCCCTTCATCACACAGTTAGCTGACCTGGTGCTCCCCCCCACCCCACTTTTGACCCCTTTCTGGCTCTTTCTTCCCACAGCATTGTCCTCACTGCCCAGTTGCTCTGTCTTTGGACCTATACACTACTGCTGCCTAGAACACAGCAGGCACTCAGAAGTATTTCTGTGCTGACTCATGTCTGAGTTGTCATTCTGCCTATAGTCTGGATTGCCCTCTGATGCCTAGACACCCACTTACCTGCCTTTGGTGAGGTGGTGGGAGTGTCTCCCACGTGAAGAGTTCTATCACTGCCAGTCCCCACATCTGTTAGCAGAGCATGGACCGGCTGAGTGCTCTGTGGCCAAGCAACAGCTCCTCTAACATGAGTGTGGCCGTACCTGTCAGTGTCTGGGAATGGTGACAAAAACAACTACTTCAAATAAAACACACAGAGCACGTGCCTTGGAAATGGTTTGCCCTTTCTGTTCACTTAGTAAATAAATATCATTGAAATTATTTAAAAAGGAGGCTTAAAAAGAACCCATTCACTCTACCCTTTAGCCATCAGCTCTTTCTCTTTTTTGTGTGTTCCTTTCTGTTCCTTTTATATGTACTCTGAGACCATTGAACTCTTACCATATAGTTGATTTGTAGATGGCCATTTTTTTTTAAGTTTGAAATTTTTTTCCCCTTCTTTTCAGAGATAATGGTTTTCTGAGAGCACATAGGACTGAAGATGTCAAAACAGAATTTCATTTCTTGGTGTCCAGGTAACACAGGCATGGTCTTTCCTGCTGCCCTCCTAACACTTGGCCACTGGCCAAGGTGATAGTTTCTCTTGCTTAACTCAAGATGGATGTCAGTTTCAGGAGTAACTGGATGGTTTGTTTCCTGAATCATCTTCTTGTGAGCCCATACTCTTTTGCACAAACTGAGGGTTCATTGTGATCTCCTGGTCCATGGCTGTTTTCTTTCCACAAGTGCATTTATTAGCTGATGGCAAAGTCCAGCAAAAGCGTCTGTTGCATATCAAATGTGCTCCCCATTACAAGTACTGATGAACAGCTGAACCTGTGAGAATAATGTTTCGAAGTCAGGAACACTGGGCATAGAAACCTTCACAAACAAAACAGCAAGGACGCCCAAGGAGTATACTTGTACATCCAGAGCCCCAAGCACAGTGTCCAGATGGGATAAGTTCTTTGCAAGGAGTTCCCCACTCTTGTTGATCAGTTCACAAAGCTCTGTCATTTGCCCTTGAGCTGAGAGCTGTCAGACACTGTTCACAAACTGCTCTAGGGCAGATGCCATGTTTCCCCCTAGACGGCCAGAGCGGCACAAACAGCTCGTATAGGAAAAGTTGACTGCTGTAGATGGCCATTTTTAACACCATTTTCTTTTCTTTTTTTTTTTTTTGAAGACAGAGTCTCACTCTGGTAGAGTAGAGTAGCCCTGAGCAGAGTGCTGTGGCATCATAGCTTATAGCAACCTCAAACTCTTGGGCTCAAGAGATCCTCTTACCTTAGCCTCCTGAGTAGCTGGGACTATAGTTGCCCACCACAACACCCAGCTAGTTTTTCTACTTTTAGTAGAGCTGGGGTCTTGCTCTAGCACAGCCTGATCTCAAACTCCTGAGCCCAAGCAGTCCACCTGCCTTGGCCTCCCAGAATACTAGGATTACAGGCGTGAGCCCCCTCACCCAGCCTTTTTACATCATTTTTAACTAACATTTTAAAACAAAGTTTTCCTCCTCCTTCAAAAAATAAAACACATCATTACGAAAAATACAGAAAACATGGAAAAGTTTAGATATAGAAACGTTTGGTACATTTTACCATATTTAAAATTTTTTCCCAGGTATTTTAAAAAGCATAGCTGTTCTCAGGTTTCACAAGTAGCTTTGTTGCCATAGTTTGTGGGGTAACTAATGACCAGACTCTCCCAGTTTATATAGTTCTATAGTCCTTTTGTTGTTTTTGAGACAGGGCCACACTTTAAAGGGCCAAGGTGATTCCAGGCCTCCTAGGTTGGGAGCTGGTGTCCTTTGGGGGCATCTGGGTCACAGAAGCCCAGGTTGGTCACCTACCTGCCTTGGGCTGCCAGAGGCTGGAGTTATCACCCTCAGTGTCGAGATACCTGTTCCCACAGTTGGTGGCAGAACCAGGCCAGGACCTGGGTCTCCTAGCCAAATCTCTATTTCAGTGGCTGTTTTTCCTTTTCTTGTCTTTGGAAGGGGTATATCATATAGTTACTATCTTGGAATTATTAATCATGGTACAAATTTGATCTTTTAAGCTTACGGTAGTTTACTCCAGAGGGGTGAAGAGCTTATTTGTGATTAGTGCATATTCCTTCCAAAGTAATTTTGTCCAGTGCTATAATGTCTTCTTCCTTTATTATAACCATTTAATATTTCTCTTTTATAAGATTGTACGTATTAATATATATTAAATAGAGAATGTGAAAGTCTAGGGCTTCCTGTCTTTGCCCTTTGTTCTACTGAGATTATTTCCATTTCCTGACTATTCAGAGGAAGCCTCTGAGTTTATTATTCTCAGTTAAGTGACTTGACACTACATTTATTTAAAGGAGCTTATTTCATTATAGGTTTATAAGGAATATTAGTCACTGGCTAATCAAACAATGTACTCAAGAAACTTCTCCAGTTTGGGGTCTGAAATATGAGAATGGACAGATGAGGCTGCATATTTATACAGTCTTTTCAAAATTATTTTTGTAATGGTATGAAAAGATTTCCCAGGATGGAGTATTCACAGCTGGGAAAACAGTTGTTGCTTTGAAGATGGTTTTCCCAGGCACAAAGCTCACGTCTCCTGCTGTTAGGACCATAAACAGTGTCTAGTTTAAACTTTCTCTTGGTGATTTTTAATGGCATAGGATGGCCTTTTTCCATATAAGTGGCACTGTCTTCCCTCAGGAGTACATTCTTATTAACTCAGAGGAAGACTGCGCTTCCAGTTGCCTAAATACCAGTCTGGTTGCCACTGTGAAGGTGTGGCTGTTGGTTTATGTGAATATCTCGGAGGCCACTGACTTCCCAGGTGCTGATGAGCTTTCATTTTTGTTCTCATAGGTGATATTTTTATTTTAGCTTATTTATTTATTTTAGAGATAGGGTCTTGTTCTATGGCCTAGGCTGGAGTGCAGTGGTGCAGTCATAGCTCAGCAGCCTCAAATTCCTGGGTTCAAGTGATCTCCCGCTGCAAACTCCTCAGTAGCTGTTCTGTGCCACTACATCCAGATAGATGATATTTTTAAAGACTAATAAATAAAAGTTGATGTTGAAGCCCTGGCCCTGGTGGGATAGTTAAGTTTGGTCTGAATGATGTCCTTACCTCCTGAGAGCCTTTGTGGCCTGGACGGGGCCCTATACACAATTCAGGACTCTGCACAGCTGCCACCTCAATCCAGGGACTTTGGCCTAGCACGGAAGTGTGAGATGGTAACCAGGCAGGGGACAGCCATGTGGGTGCAGGTCATTGCAGTCACCACGCAGATGTCTCAAGAGAGCATAGCAGATGCTGGCACAGGCATTAGTTAGGGAACACTGAGATCCCGTAGGTGGGGTGGAATCTACCTCACTGTCAGAGGTGAGTGTTCGGGGACCCCGGCTCGTTCCATCCCATGGTTCTGCCATTCTCCTTGGCCTTGTGGCCAGTCACCCCATGCTACTTCTGGAATAAGGCAACCCCTCTGTGCCCTGTGTTCCTTATGTGACATGGAGACAGCTGAGGCCTGGCTCTGGCGTCAGACAGATGCTAAGAGCAGCACATGGAGGCAAAACACAGTGCTTTCTTGTGGCAAACAGTATATACTGCTGTTACCTATGTAAATTAAGCCACATGGGAAAATATGATCTGAATTTCTGAAGTCTTGGGTTTCATAGCAGGAAGTCTGAAGGTTCAGTTGAACTTCAGAAATTGAAATACAAATAAAGGGTAATTCACGTGATGACAGCTTTCTCAGCCACAGATACCCTGAGATGATCACATGTTTTTGTAGTGTGGAATGTCATTCTAACAACTATTATGTTGATAACACCTGACAGCTATTTTTTCTTTTAAAAAAATTTAATGGAAATGCCTTCCTTGGGTGGGGTTTTCCACCAATAGCAGCTTACACTTTTGTATTTCACCCAAAGGAAATCTTCCACCCAGACCATGCCAGCATGGTCACTTGTCATTTACCACACAGGCTGTGTTCATTGTCCTTTAAATGGTAAAGTGCAGAGAATTAAAATGGTCCTGTGGTCCTTATGTGATGATGTTTATTCGTTTACTTATTGTTTGGAATTCATTGAGGTATAAGGAATTTGGTTACACTGATTGCATTTGTTAGGTAAAGTCTCTCTTAAAATTGTGTCCCACCTCCAAGAGGTGTGCCATACGCTGTAACCTCCCCTCTCCCCTGCCCCCCACCTTGAATTGATTTGAGTTTTTCTCTTATGAGGATATGTATTAGGTCATCTATTGCCTTCCTATTCGAATTGAGTACATTGGATTCTTGCTTCTCCATTCTTGCGATACTTTACTAAGAAGAATGTGTTCTGACTCAATCCAGGTTAATACAAAAGATGTAAAGTCTCTATCTTTTTAAATGGCTGAATAGTATTTCATAGTATACGCGTACCACAGCTTGTTAATCCATTCTTGGGTTGGTGGGCATTTAGGTTGTTTCCACATTTTGGCTATGGTAAGCTTATTTTTAAAAAATTTAAAAAAAATTTTTTTTTTGAGATAGTCTCACTTTGGCACCCTCAGTAGAGTGCCATGGTGTTATAGCTCACCCCAATCTCAAACTCTTGGACTCAAGTGATCCTCTTGCCTCAGCTTCTCGAATAGCACCCACCACAACTCCCGGCTATTTTTTTAGAGACAGGATCTTGCTCTTGCTCAGGCTGGTCTTGATCTCCTGAGCTGAGGCAATCCATCTGCCTCGGCCTCCCAGAGTGCTAGGATTACAGGCATGAGCCACCACACATGGTACACTTATTTTGAATGAGATTAACAGAGTACCATTCCAGTGGGCCAGAGAAGGGGGTTTTGGAATCTGCCTTATTTTGGCAGCCGCATACTATAGCACTAATTACCCTTCTGTGTGTGAAGGCATCTCCTCTGCCTCCTTACTGGGTGTTCCCAGAGGGGAGAGCCCAAGTCCTCCAGGACAGACACATGGGTGCCATGTGGAGGGCGTGCCTGTGTGCATGTGCATCTGTGCATGTCTATGTACACATGGGACTGGGGTTCCTACCAAGGAGGTTCCTGCCCTTGTGGGGTACCTGTGTTAGGTGGTCTACCTCCCTCTCTGCCAAGCCTTGCTCCTGGCCAAGGGCCTGGGCTCGCAGCATGCTGTGCAGGTCTCTCCTGTGGGTAATGCTCTCAATGGTTCATTCAGTGCTGGCAGGTGTTGCTGAGCAGTTCTGTGTCCCTAAGTGCCTGTGGGGTCCAGATGCTGGTGGCTCCTGTCCTGGTTCGCTCTTGTGGTGTGCTGTCTCAAGCATGTCTCAACAGGCGATATGAAGTAGAAACTAGGGGTGGAGGTTAGAGATAGTGCCATGCATAAAAATTGAATTTCCCTGTAGTTTTTGTTTTGTAAGAAACAAATTCAAACATGTGGCCCTTTCTTTCTCCCGCTCCTGAATTCTCTTCCTCAGAACAAACACCCCCAACTCTGACATGACTGGCTCATCCAAATAAGGGACTTGAAAATTAGAACTGTCCCAAGGTTTATACAACCTTATGGACCTTTGTTTTTAAAAAGAAAATAGAACTTTGCCCAAGAAAACAAACGAGGGGGATTGTTTTTCATGCTGCACGTGGGAGCTTCCAGTGAAGCCAGGAGCCCTGGATGAGGCAAACTGAGTACTGCAGCCCTGGAGCGCGGCCTGTGGCCACCAGTAAAGACCCATCAGGCCCTGGGCACAAGGCTGCTCCTCCTGGGCTTCTTACCTGGCTTCGTCTGAAAGGATAGGGGAATTTATTCATCTCCAAAGGCAGGTCTTTTCTTCAGGATAAATTATATGTAGAAAATTCAATCTTAATTTTTTTTCCAAATTTGCCTGTTTTCATTATTGGCAGATTAAGCTTTACTTGGGAGTTCATAAAGGAAAACAGTACACTCTCCTTTATAAGTGAAAGGGAGGCAGGGAACTCTGCATGTCTCTGGTGCTTGTGGGAGAGGAGGTGAATGTGTACTAACTGGGGGCTGTGCCCTGAGTGGTGCCTGCAATGGGGTCAGCCACAGGATTGGGAATAGCTCAGAGCATGGGTCATCTTGAGGGGGGCCTCTCCTGGGCTGGGGTGCAACCACTGCAGAGGCACTGACTGGGGGGCTTCAGGTTGGGCTTTAGGCTGAGTACCCTACAGTGTGTGCTCTCCCCTTCCCCTTGCTCTCCAAATCCCGTTTTCCAACCCCACCCATCCAGCTTGAGCTGACCCTTGTAGGGGAAGCTTCTTCCCACTAGACTATATTTTGAGGCACTATATTGGTGTTCTTTTTCTCTGATTGAGGTTTCTAATTCTGTGTCTAATTTTCGTGATGTTATATTTACTTTCTAGCCTTTATTTATCTTACGTTTTAAAAACAGGTGTATAGGCTTGGCACCTGTGGCTCAAGTGGCTAAGGTGCCAGCCAACGTATACCTAAGGTGGCGGGTTCAAATCCAGCCCAGGCCCGCCAAATAACAATGATAGCTGCAACCAAAAAATAGCCAGGTGTTGTGGCGGGCGCCTGTGGTCCCAGCTACTTGGGAGGCTGAGACAAGAGACTCGCTTGAGCCCAGATGTTGGAGGTTGCTGTGAGCTGTGATGCCATGGGACTCTACCCAGGGCGATAGCTTGAGGCTCTGTCTTAAAAAAAAAAACCCCAGGTGTATAGAAGACAAGATGTGCTTTGAAAAGTTCCTTTGGTTTTACTGAAGAAGGAAGACCCATTTTGTTTGGGGAATGACAGTGACTTTAGCATTAAATTCTAGGTTGGGCCTAGAGTTCTAAACTTAGCAGCTACGATTAAGTAGAAGAATTTTATTTATGGTTGCAGATCAGTGTGATACATGGTAGACTTTTTTTCCTTTTCTCTTCCCCCCTTTTTTATTACAAAATGTGCAAATTGGGAGGTACATGCAACTTCAATGAAATCATGCCCAAATCAAGAAATAAAACAATGCTGCTGTATCTTCTTATAACCATATCCTTGCTTTTCTTTCTTTCTTTCTTTTTTTTGAGACAGAGCCTCAAGCTGTCCTAGGTAAAGTGCTGTGGCATCACAGCTCATAGTAACCTCCAAATTCTGGGCTCAAGCAATTCTCTTGCCTCAGCCTCCCAAGTAGCTTGGACTACAAGCACCTGCCACAACATCCGGCTGTTTTTTTATTGTAGTTGTCATTGTTGTTTGGCAGGCCCGGGCTGGATTTGAACCTGTCAGCTCTGGTGTGTATGTCTGGTGTATGTGGCTGGCACCTTAGCCGCTTGAGCTACAGTCACCAAGCCCATATCCTTGCTTTTCTTTAGAGCTGTGTTTTACTTCCTGGTAAGCAGCCTTGATACTGCAGTTTGGTTTTACTTGCATTTGAACTTTATATGGGTGGAGTTGTGTTCTGCATTTTTTTTTAATTTGGCCTTTTTTTGTTATACTTTACAAATATCCATGCTGATATATGTAGCTCTACTGTTAATTTTTATCAGTGCATGAATATACCATAGTTTATCCATTCTCATATTGATGTCACTTGAATTGCTTCCAGTTTTTGGATTATAAACAGTGCTGTGATGGTACTCATGTGTCCTGTCATGCATGTGCACAAGTGTCTCTTGGGATATACCTGGGATGGAATCTTCATTTCCATTGGATAAACCCAGTGAATTAGTTATTTATTGCTGTGTAACAACTGGCTGCGATCAATGGCTTGAATCAACACAGTTTGTGTGGGTCAAGAATCTGGTCCTCTAATTCAGAGCTGCACACACAGATATAATGAGGGTGCTAGCCGGGGCCACAACCCCCTTGAAGGCTCGATGGGGGTGCTCTGCATTTTACCTGCCTCAGTCATATTGGAAGGACTTGGTTCCCAGTGGGCTGGTAGACTGAGGACCTCTCCTTTGTCAAGGAGAAAGTGAGCAAGCACAAGCACAAAACGTGAGTATCCCAATCTCAGAAGTGCCATCCCATCCCTTTTGCTGTGTGGTGTGTTAGAAGCATGCCACCAGGTGCAGCCCACATGCAAGGAGAAGGTCACATCAGGTGTGACCGTTAGGAGTGGGACCACTTTGGAAGTAGCCTCCCCTTGCACTAGCAGCTAGTGAGAATGGGTGATATGCCTTTTTCTTGACAATGCTTAGTTTGGTCAGGCTTTTTAATAATCTTGTGGGTTTCAGTAGCGTGTCAGTGTGGGTGTGCATTAACTTGCGCATGTATCTATCTGTGTCTCTGTGTCTGAGCTGACCTTAGAACCTAGAGGCTGGAATCCTGTGGCCTCCATGGACTTCCTGGCAGACTGTGTTCGTGCAGTGAAACCAGGTCTGTAGGCTCAGGACACACTTTCCACCCTCCCTGGAGAGAGGGAGTTCTTTCTGCTATGAAGATTTCTGCAGGCAAAACCCTTCTGCTTTTTTAACTCTGCCTGTCAGGGAGTTGGTAGTTCGCTCTTGATTCAGCTGGCCATCAGCCATCACCTCTTGAATCAGAGTGGGCAGAGTTAAAGGATGAGACAAGTGAGCTGAGACAGCAGCCGGCTCTGATTGTCTTCATTTCTGGCTGGTGGATGTTTCTGAGTCAGCAAAGAAGAATGCTGTCTTGTTTTCTAAAGACTGAGTGTTCTGAGCTGGGCTGTAGCCATGTGAGTGATGCCCACTTCCTTGCTTTCTGTGACTTAACTGGGTGGCTGCCATCTCTCTAGGATTGTGGCTGTCCGCTTCTTTACAGTGAACTGCAGGCTGTGTAGCTGACTTGTGTCCATTGAACCCTCACTGAAGCCCATCGCCTATAGAGCCCTGTGCTAGGAACTTAACATGATTGCTTCCAGTCCATTCTCACAAGGAACTTGGGTTACAGTGGAGAGAGAGACACCTAAGCAAGAAGTTAGGCCAGGAGGCTGCAGGTGGAACAGGCCCTCCAGGAGGTGAGCAGGCGGCTACCACAGGGGAGGGTGCAGGAGGAAGCAGGGCAGAGCTTTGGTGTAAAATGTCATCTTTCACTTGTGTTTTCCTCTTTAAGAGGCCTCATATCAGTAGATGTTGGCATTAACAGATCCGGCCTTCTTATTGGCCACTTTGAAAGTCATTGGGCCTTCCCAGAGCTCCTGGAAGATCCTTTCTTGTGATAAATTTCAGGTTGATTCCATCCCACTTCCCAGGTGTCACCCCTGCCCACAAGACAATTGGAGACTTAAGGCTAACTCTGACAGCACAGACCTGGGCACATGTAGAAGTTGAGCCTGCGGTTGTGTGCACAGGTACACGCCTGCTGAGGTAGTATGTGTGTCAGCTCGGGGCCATCTGGCACACCAAGAGCCAATGCCACGGCTGCCCAGGCCATATGTCCCTTGAAACTGGTGCTCAAGGCTTAGTGGACCTTGAGCAGTTCTGATGGGGCCATGCCTGGTAGGAGGATCCTTTCCTAGAGGTGCCCAGGTTGGGGATCCTGGGTAAGGCCCAGGAGTTAAGGACACACTTAGTGGACAGTGATAGACTGGGAGTCGGAGACATTTCTCAGATGGCCTCACCTCTGCCCCTTGCCTCTTGTTTCTGGTACCAGCTGGGTCAGCTCACTACTCACCTTCCAGAAAACTAGAAAGGCAGAGTACTAATTAAACCTGAAATGAGGCACTGCAATGTTAGTCTCGGTGAGTACTTCCCAGGCAATTGGGCATTCTCTTCCCTAAGTCTCGGTTGAAAAGTCTTGATGGGGAAAGGCGGAGCCAGAACTTCCTCCCTGATCTGAGAGGAAAGGCCAAAAACTTGATTCTGCTGCGCCTGAGCCCACACAGGAACATGCCTCGTGCACCCTTGGGTCTCTGCTATTTCCAGGAGTAGTGATCACAAATCTAAAATAAAAGACCAAAAATGACCTAGAATGGTTTAAGCTATAAGGCTATAGTTTTCTGGAGTTCCCAGCAAATTGCCCCAGTGAACAGCATCCAGAAATAGTGCAGAATAAATGAGATGATGGTTTATATTTCTGTTCTGCCTTGGTCATTTCTGATGCATGTGTCAGACAGTGATGCCTGGGCCATCACCAGATGGGAGTGGGCCAGCCAAGTGGCACCTCATTTCAGGTTTAATTCTGGCAGGTCTCCTGGCACCCTGGTGACTGTGCTCAGCAGGAGGTGGAGCTGGTCTTCACCACCCTGTGAGTGATTCCAGAGAATGGTTTAATACATTCAGCTTAAATCTTTATTAACATTCTTTTCCTCTATTTTTAATTTAAAAGCATATCCAAGGATACCCCAGATAATTAGTTTCCCACTGTGGAAAGGAAAATAAAGCTTGAATTACTAGGCAATGAGTAAGAGGAGAAAACTTTAATTAGGAGCTTTACAATAAATGTTAGAGGATAGCTTCTAGAGTTCCAGATGGCTTAAACCTTTACATCTTCAGGAACTGTTGTGTGGCTGCTGCCGAGGGGTGTACAGAGTCCTGGGCCTCAGCCCCTCTGGGGTGTAGATCACTGAGCACTTATTTCAGAGGTACTGGCTTGTTTTGCAGAGACTGGCTTGTATCCAAGAAGGAGAGACCAACTGTAGGAACATAGCCCAGTGTTTGAGCAGTGTTGTTTAAACAACAGCTTTAGTGATACAGAATTTATACACCATTAATTTACTCTCTTAACATGTGTACTTAAGTGGTTTTTAGTCTAGTCACAGATTTGTACAACCATCACCACTATTTAATTTAAATTTTTTTCTTTACCCCTCAAAGAAGTCCCGTATCAATTAGCCGTATCAAGTCTCAATGGCTCTCTCTCCCTGGGGTCCCTGGCAACCACTAAGCTGCTTTCCCTTCTCGTAGGTTTGTCTACTCTGTGCATTTCATAAATCATGCAGTATATAGTCTGTTTTATTTCACTGAACATAATGTTTCCAAGGTTCATCTGTATTTGTAGCATATGTTGGTGCTTCATTCCTTTTTGTGGCTGAATAATATTCCACTGTGTGGATGTACCAATTTTGTGTATCCGTTCCTTGTTTGATGGACATTTGATTTTTTTCCACCTATTGGTCATTTTCAAAGTCAGTACTGCTTTGAAAATGGATGTACAAATGCTTATTTGGACATCTGTCTTCAATTCTTTTGGGTAGATGAGGAATTGATACTCTGAAAATGTTGTCCCATGTACTATGATACCTATATGCACGCTTGTGCTCACACTCTATCTGTTGTGTGTGTTCCTGTTTGCAACCATTTGGGGACAAGTCACATGCATCGGGACCCTTCACCTTCAAATGTTTGAATGTGTGTTTCATAAGAACATTATTCTGCACAACCACAGCAGGTAGTAGTCTCAGAACTTGCACATGGACACAATACTTTAACATACCAAAATACTCTAATTTTTTCAGTTGACCCCACTATACCCTGGGTGATATATATTTTTTCTTCCTAGTAGATTATCTCCTCTAGGATCCATGTAGTGATTAGAGAGCTACGTCTCTTTTTTCTTACTGAAGTGATGTTTTTGGGTGTGTACTGCCTCTCTGTCCCCATTTTGGATTTATCTGATATTTCCTCCTGATTAGACTCAGGTACACATTTTTAGATTACAATGTGTTCTTCTTCTTCTTGATGATGTTGATATCATCACTCTTTGAGGGGTC
>CAUYQV010049764.1:0-50290 GCA_963574575.1 Galagoides demidoff | reverse complement strand
CCATGGCATCACAGCTCATAGCAACCTCCAACTCCTGGGCTCAAGCGAGTCTCCTGCCTCTGCCTCCCAAGTAGCTGGGACCACAGGCGCCCGCCACAATGCCCGGCCATTTTTTGGTTGTAGCCATCATTGTTGTTTGGCGGGCCCAGGCTGGGGATTTGAACCTGCCACCTTAGGTGTACATGGCTGGCGCCTTAGCTGGTTGAGCCACAGGCGCCGAGCCTAGTAAGCTATTTTGAATCACCTAATGAAGACATTTTCTTAATGGGTCTTCACCAAACTCAGTCTACCAGGTCGGTAGGAAAATTTACTGCTCAAAATTCATAACACACTTGGCTGTGTGGGAGAGCCGTGCTATTTAGGAGCCACTAGTTGAGTTTGTATGCGTAAAATAAGTCAGTCCCATTTATTCCCTTTGGTGTTAGTGGGTTTTTTCCTTTTCTCAGAAAAGGAGAGAACAACTCTTCAACATGATGACACTTTAATATTTTAAAATAGATGTGCTTTCTCATCTCAGAACTACTAATACTGGAATCTTACTCTATTTGCTATAGAATAGAATTCAGAGTAGAATAAATTTGTGTCTTGAATTCTGTTTTAATGGGCAATACAACATAACAACTCATTTAAATGTTACTTATTGGTGTGGAACTATCTTTACATGATTTTTCAGGCAGTGGTATTGGGAGCCGTGGTGGCTGTCTTTGTCATAGTTTTACAAAGTATAAACAAAGCTTTCAAAAATAAGCTCGATAAACAGGAATTCACAAGTGCAGACGTTCTCTCATGTAGAATTAAAAGCAATTTCTTTGCTTACTATGTCTGGTACCCACAATGTTACATAACCATTATTGTACAAAAAGTGGAAAGTGTTACTTTGATAGTTTCTCTCTTTGTTTGACAAGGCTGTTTGACAATACTGATACTGTAATATGGTACTCACACATTGCATATAGAAATATCTATAGTTCTTTGTGAACGACGACACTCAAACTATCCCCGTGGGAGTATATAGATAAGATCATTATTCTCATTTTCTAGATAAGGAAACTGAAATGAAATTCCTTGCCTAAGGTCAAAGAACAAATCACTGGCAGAATAAGATTAGGGCAGCCAGTTCTTGATTTTCAATCCTTTGCTCAATCAACAAAGTCATATTGTTTTACTCAGTATGGGAAGAGATTATTATCAGTTAGTGGGAATAAGGCTATGCTAAGATGATGTCGGAAGACCAGCTGAAAAATGAAAATCTGCCCAATCAGCCATTTGTTTATCTATAAAATACCAAACTACTTGTTATACTGATGTTCTTTCAGGGAGCTGACTAGATGTCTTTGTGTCTTATAGATGCAACATCTGACTTTATATTTTATCCCTAAGATAGTTTCTGAAGATCTTGCATTTCATAATTCTTTAATATGCTTCTAGTGTGGTGGAGCTGGTACAGAGCTTTCTGAGGGTGCTTTATGATAAAATCTCACAGCATTGTTGTAAGCAGTGACAAACAAACCCTTTTCTACCATCAAAACCCCCAAGGTGAGGATTACTAAAATTTTATGAAAGGACTGCAGAATAAGAGCTTTCTATCAGAAGGAAGCGAGGCTCCTATACCTGCCCCCAACTTCATGTAAATGCATTTGGGTCGGGCAAATAGGATTAAAATCATGAGACCCCATCTAGAGCACATGGATCCCCTTGAATCGGTTACTCTGGGTGTGAAGGTGGCCAAATAATCATGTGACCGAGAGAACACTCCATACAGAAGTGAGTGCCCAGAATAGCTGAATTCTTCCCACATAAACAAATCTTCATTGTGCACCATATGCTACCTCCTATATCTCTGCAATATGTCCTAATTCTTAGACATGTTCTGGCAGATAAATCAGTTGACAGGTGAAACATTTCTGTCTAGGTTAAACAGAATAAGTGAAGCCAAATATGTAAAGTTGGTTTTTAAGCTCAATTTAATCATGATGCTGGTGACTTTATTGATAGATTACTCCATTTTATTTTATAGTTATCCTTATATTTTTTCCGTTGAACTTCTAAAATGCTTAACTAATCTGAACTTACAGTATTTCACGATAAGAATGGCACAAGCATTATCATTCACTTATAGCCTTTAGGATTCAGAATAGGTTGGTTCAATAATAAAGACCACCACAAACAAGAAAAGGGAAGGAAAATTCCTTTTTCGCTAGTTCTGAGATCTCTGACTTTGATCTTCATTAGGGAAGAAACTTTGTAAGTGTGTGCATTTACCACTAATAAATTAAAATCACTTTTAAAATAGCTATGTATTTTGTATTTGTTTATTCATGAATACATGTATGTTAAAAGTGCCTTTATTCTGGCTACGATGTACTGAGTTTCCCTGATATAGCTTTTGTGGTCTAATTTTTAAGTAATATGTATCTTTTAGTCTTATTCAGATTGAAAACCTGAATGAACTATATGTAAATGCCCATCATGCTAGCTAGAGATGGGAAAATTATTTCTGCATTATATTTTAAAAATTAAGAAATTAGACATTGACTTGAATGGCTATCCTGTTTATATTCTGAGGCTAAGTTTGTTGTTTTCACCTTTAAAATAAGATTCCAGGGAGTCTTGTTACGTCTTAAAAGGATTTGTATAATTATCTATTTAATGTCGTAGCAGACATTTCAGAAACTTGAATTTCACCCCGTAGCCAAGCGTCAGTGCATCATTCACTTGGTAGGTGGTGGTTGTTACTCTGTGCCAAGCTCTGACCAGCTACTGGATCAAGACAGCAGAACCCCCCCTTGCAGAGGTACTTCCACTTCACAGGTAAACAGGGTTATGTGATAGAAAGGAGAATCTGGGGCGGATGGGAAGGCTGGCTCAGATGATTTAAATTGAGACCCAAAGAAAGGGTCCAGCTTCTAGAAGATTCCTAGGAAAAGCATTCGAGTGGAGTTCAAAAGCTCCAAGGTGAGAATTATAGAAGTTTTATGAAGGAACTATAAAAAGAGATTGGGATTCAGAGAGAGAAAGCAGTGGGTATCAGAAATGTTTGAATACTAAGGTGGAAACATTTGGAAATATGGAGATTTTTTTAAAGCTTACTTTTTAATTTAATTTAATTTAATTTTTTATTTTTTTGGCCGGGGCCAGGTTTGAACTCGCCACCTCCAGTATATGGGGCCACTCTACTCCTTTGAGCCACAGGTGCTGCCCTATTATTTTTTTATTTTAATGTTTAAAAATCAAGGCTCAGTGAAACTGATGTATTTTTGGTTAGATAGTAGTAAAATTATAACTTAAATCTCCTATTTCCCAATCTATTGCTTTTTCTATTAAACACAATTGCTCTCATTGTGACTGTAACTGCTGGATGTACAGCGAAGTACTGACTTTTACAAGTAGAGTTGAACCTGCATCTACAGAGACCTGGCACACATTTATTTAGGCTTTCTTTATAATCAATAGCAATTGCCAAAGCCGTATCAATCATTGTGACTTATATCCCTTATTAAGAAAATCACAAGAGGTGCTTTAACCCCTCAATTACCTATTTACCTTAATCTTTAGCTCAGAAACCATTTGATCTTTTATGGTGCACTAAAAGGAACTTGTAAGTTTGTGTTTAACTTCCACGTAGCTCATTTCAATTTGGAGTCAGAAGATGGTCTATCTTGTTTATAAAAGGGGAATTATTTTTATTGCTTACAATGATTTCCAGTTACTGACCTGTTGGCTTGCTAAGACCTATCAGCTATGATTTATAAACCTTTTTTTTTTTTGATAGAATGGCACAGCTTAAATTTTCAGGCCAATTATTTCTATAAATTGCAGGTATACTTTATATTTAGCTATCTTTCTCCTTTTAGTGCTGTGGAGAAATGAATTGGGGCTAAGGTGATATTGTTTATATTGTTTACAGCTCTCTTCAACTTTTCATTGGGCTTGTAACCCATTTACAGAAATCTATGATGGGCTAAGCCTATATCCTACTAAACCCAAGTATTTGATGATGATTATGCAGGGTAATTAATACCCCCTCAAGAGTCAATCACTGAGAATGGTAATTGGAGAGATCATAGTACGAAGATGTGTTCCAAATACTTAAAATTTATAACTTAAGAAACTGATAGTGGGGTGGTGCCTGTGGCTCAGTGAGTAGGGCACTGGCCCCATATACTGAGGGTGGCAGATTCAAACCTTGCCCCGCCAAACTGTGACAAAAAAATAGCCAGGCGTTGCGGCGGGTGCCTGTAGTCTCAGCTACTCAGGAGGCTGAGCCAAGAGAATTGCCTAAGCCCAGGAATTGGAGGTTGCTGTGAGCTGTGTGATGTCACAGCACTCTACCGAGGGCGATAAAGTGAGACTCTATAGGTACCAAAAAAAAAAAAAAAAAAAAGAAACTGATAGTGTTTTTGGAGGAGCTTAGTATATTCTTGCCCTCTGTATTCTAGTGTAAAGATCTAAGAGTAAAACATATTACTGTACTCATAGGACCTAATTTTATTGTGATGAACTATGAGTGTCTTGTTAGACACTTAGATCTACTCTCTGAAATCCACTGGTTGTGAAGGTCCCATGTTCATTCAAATCCTGGTGGTGGCACCTACTGACTTTTATGAGTAATAAAGCAGGTGTATTAATAACTACCTTACGTGATTGTTATGAGGAGACAAGAAGATAATATAATAGTGCTAAGCACAGTTCATGGTTCAACGAATGGGAATATAACAGAATGTTAAAATGGAATTTTTGACTGAGGTTATCAAGGAGTGAGATTCCACAGTCAGATCTTTGTACCCAGAGTTGACAAAGGAACTGGTCAAAGACAGGTCCTGCCACCCTTGGTCTCTCAGGTCATTAATGATTTAAAAAGGACGTGAGGGGTGAAAAGGAGGAAGGATGCGGTGAGGGCATTTTGCTTTTAGAGAAAGCTGTTGGCATATGATGAGAACGCTGTTTCTTCCCGGGCTGATGAGTGGGACGGAAACCTAGTGAGAGGGAGCTTGAGAACAGCCTCTCTGAGAGCTGGCGTTCTGCTCTCTGCAGTTGGGAGGACAGACCTCAGGTGCCTGACTCAGCCTGTGATGCTAACGCAGCCTGAGGTAGCAGGAGAGCGGTGGCTCCGGGCAGCAGCCTCTCCTCCTCCTAATTGATGAGCAGGGCAAGGGACGTGGGAGTGTTATCTCGGGACCACAGGGTGCCTCCGCTAGGAGCAAAAGCACCAGGGACTGGACATTGATGGACTTGGGGGTTGGGTTCTGCCCAGGAGGGCTTTTGGCAGAGCATGTGCTGGGTGAATTGGCCAAGAAATAGAAGCTGAGAGGCGACTATGTGGAGGCAGCCTGGGAAACTGTGCATCTTCCCAAACTGCAGTGAGAAATCCTGCAGCCGTGGGAAGCTCCGCAGAGCCTGCGTGAGCGTCAGGAGAGGAGTCAACGTGAGGGTCGTTGGCGCTCAGAGTGTGCAGCTGCTGACACTGGTGCCAATCTAAGCAGCCTTTCCACCCTTTCCCCTCCTCTCTCTGCCCTTACCTGGATACTCAGAACCACCTGGCAAGGGGAGGGGCGGGGAGAGCAGCTCCAGGTAGAGAGACAGAGAGGAAGGTACACACCACCTTTCCCACTGCTGCCTTTCAGCCTGAAGCGGGCCTGGACTGTGGAAGGAGAGATTTGACATTCAATCCTGCAGCAGGGTGTTTGGCTAATGCTTTGGACATGGCAGTCATGATTTTACGTAAAAGTAGAAAAGTTCTGCTGTAGCTTTTCTCGATGTTACTCTCAACGGGTACAAATTAAACAGCACTGGGAAGAAAATGAGAGGCGTGTGATTAAATTATTAGCTGTGCTTGTTGGCTGTATAGGTTTCATGATTGGTGTCGATGCTTTAGAAAGGCTGCTTTCAAGTACTTTCAAATTCACTTCTGTACACCAGGGTCATGGTCTTTGTTTGACCTTTCACACCCCTATACCACAGGTCAGCTCAGTTCCTTAAGGGGGCATTTTGTAACCAGATTTTTCACAGTGCTTACCCCAAAATTTGTTTGCTTAATGTTCTGTGAGCACTTTATTGAGAAGTTTTATATCTAAGGTGAATTAGGTAGCATTTACCTTATAACCTTTCCGACTGACATAATTCAGCACATACTATGATGTAGCACTTTGGACTTGATCTTCCATTTGTCCATGAACAGGAACAAATAAGCTTATTATTTAGTATTCTTTTAAATTGACATGGAATATACACCATAAAGGTATAGAATTAACAAGAGTTTAGTTTCATGAATACAAAATGAACACACTCATGTGAGCAGCCCAGTCAAGAAATAGAATACCAAGAAAACCCCAGTCACTGATTCCTCATATCAACAGTTTTGCTTGTTCATAAGCTTTTAAAGAATGGAACCGTATTTTCATGTGTGTGAGATTCACTCACGTTGTTGTGTGTAATTGTAGTTTGTTTATTTATACATCTGAATAGTGTTTATTGGGATGAATAGGTAACAATTTTTTACTTAATTTTTTTATTTATTAGTTGAATATTTGGATTATTTCTAGGTTTAGACTCATAAATGATGCCACCAAAAGCATTCTTATAAATGTGTTTTGGCGAATGTATTATGAGTTCTGTTGATTTTCTGTTTAGGAGTGGAATTACTGGTATTATTGGTATGACCATGGTCAGCTTTAGTGATTTCCAAAATGGTGATAAAAATTGCATTTCCATCAATTGTGTATGAGAAGTCACTCTACTTCTTTGCCAATACTTGACAGTGTCCATCTTTTCAGGTTAGCTATTCTGGGGTGGGCTAATTATTTTTTGAGGACCTAGCTCTTGGCATGCCCTCTGTACACCTCCGTGTGGGGACTGGGCTGGCCTTTTTTTTCCTTTTCATGAGCGTGTCGCTCCAGCTCCTCTGGTTATTGAAGCCTAAGGTTCCATAGTTAGCCAGGAACTGAAAATAGCTGTAGTTGTGGTAAATGCTGCTCGGTGCTTATCAATAACTTCACTAAGTGAAAGAATGGGTAGAGAGCACGTTAGTCAATATTTTAAATGCAAGTGCGAAAAATCCGATTCAAACTAGTTTAAGTAAGGAGGTAATTAATTGACTCCCATAGCTGAGAATGCCAGCCTTGGCTGGCTCGCAGGACTAAGCTTCACTTTCCGTATCAAGACTGCTTTGCACTGGGCTGCTTCTCTTCTCAGGCAAGATTGCTCCCTGCCTGGGGTCCAGGAATCTGCCAATAGCTCTATAAACTCCCAGCAGTGGAATCAAAACCCAACCCCAAGCAACATTTTCCTAAATCTTCCTGGAGCTCCCTAATGCAAGTCTTGAAATTGAGATTTCTTGGGTATGATTGTTCTGAATGTACCTGTACCTTCCTCAGCTTGTGTGGCCACCAGCTCCCCCTGGACCATGTGCTCTTAGGAAGCCATGATTCTCTGAGAAAAATTGGGGGTGCTATTAACAGAAGAAGGAACAATGTTGGTGGCAGGCAGAAGTTAACAAAGTATCCGCTACAAGTTGGATGACTTAAAAAAGAATACAGTCTACTTGTTCCTATAAATGCTATGGACTCACCCGTGGATCAAGCAATATTGCTGGAAAGTTACACATGTGGACTGCATCATTTTGGGCCCTGTGGAATTGCTTTTATTGAACTGTGCTAGTACATTCTGTTATCAGCCTGCATTGAGGGACACTATAATGAATGGGCCTGCAGAATTACTTATGTTATTTTATCTTAGTATTGAGGACTCTATTTACTCTATTTCCGTCTCCATGTTATAGGATTTTATGGGGGAAATATCTTCCTGGTCTCTGAACCCTGAGGAGTTGAACTGTTTCCCTTTTGTGATTTTATCTTATAAACCCCAGTGGTTCTCAAAACTGATAAGATTTCTTTCCTTGCATTGCTGGAATGATAGAGTCAGTGTTACAGCTTGTTTTACTCAAATAGTATTCGTGGGCTTCAAACATGGATTTCTTTAGTGTTGACCTCATTTCTTTATTTTTATCCTCATTTAGCTTTATTTCTTAATTTTCTCTGTCTCTCTCTTTTTTCATATACCTTTTATAAAGTTCTGTAAGTCTTTTTTGAAACAAAGTTGAGAAATACATAGAATTTTCTGAAAATTTCATGTCATGCATTGAAAATATCACCCCAAAATAAATAAATCTGCTTGGCTTTATGCTAACATTTATTAACAGGACTTATTTTGGTTTCCAGTTTTACATCAAGGAGTTGTAAAACACTACAGAATCAGAAGACTGGATGAAGGGGGATTTTTTCTCACCCCGAGAAGGAACTTTTCAACACTGAATAAATTTGTGAGGTACTACAGCACCACAAGCGATGGCTTGTGTGTCAAGCTGGGAAAGCCATGCTTAAAGGTGAGATGCTTTCAAGCTGTGTTCCTTTATTTTGACGTTAACTTCCCCCCTTCGGATAGCTGACTGTCTGTCACACGATACCAGTTCCGAAAAATGGAAAAGAAAGGCGATTGCCATTTGATTACCGAAAGCAGGGACAGGCAAACCATGAACTGTTTCATGCTTTTCTCTTTTATGAATCAGCTTTATTGAAACAGATGCTCACTCATTTACCAGTTATCTTTGGTTTCTTTTATTCTATAACATCAAAGTTTCATATTTGCAACAAAGACTGTCTGGCAGATAGTAAACTGGACTCTGGGAGGACAGAGTCTTGCCTGTTTTGCTGGCAAATGGCACTTAGTGGATGCTTAAAAAAATTTTATTTACTAAATGAATGAACTAAAAGTGAGTTTGAAAAAAGATTAAAAATTTAATTATGCAAAAATACAGGATAGAGCTAATAAAGCCTGTAGCCAAACAATTTGAGAATTTGTGGGTAAGGTGGAAACTCAACTGGGCCTTGAAAATGCAAGGATTTAGCTAGGCCTAGAGACAGAGAGAGGTCAATCTAGATTTGAGTGAGGGGGGTGTTAGGTGCATGAAGGGACAGATAGTGAGGTACCTGATGTAGTGAGATTTGGGAGAAGATCAGCTTGAGACTCAGCACTGCAGATTCTCCCCCACTGTTTTCTATGCTGAGGTAGTTGGAGCACAATTTATACCATTTAACCATGTTTCCTTTAAAAAGTACTTAGACTATTATTTTTAACAAGAAAATGTTAAATCTACCTTTTCTCTTATAAGTCTTCTCATTATTCTGTGAAACAGACACAGGTCCCAACGCCTTATGACTTGTCTTATAAAACCGCGGACCAGTGGGAGATAGACCGCAGCTCCGTGCAGCTTCTGAAGCGACTGGGATCCGGCCAGTTTGGCGAGGTGTGGGAAGGCCTGTGGAACAACACCACCCCTGTGGCAGTCAAAACTTTAAAACCAGGTGCGAGAACGCCAAAGCCTAAACAGCAGGTTTGATTTTTGATGAGCTCAGTTTGCCACTGTCCATGTCCTAAAGGTTACTGGATGGCCAATGCTGGCAGCAGGCAGGTGTGGTCATCATTCTCCTTAACCCAGGAGTTCAAGTATAAAGACAAGAGCATGCTCCCTGGATCAGCCAAGTCTGGAAACATCAATTCAAGATTCAAAGAACATATTTCTTCTTTAGAATTAGGATTCAATCCTCCAGTACCCTCCCGCCTCCCTTTTTTCCCTAGTTAAAAAATACTGACTTAACTGAAAATCGTTAAACAAAACCAGATGGGACCCTGGTGCTGCCCAGGTAACAACTATTTTACTAAATACTAGTTAAGTATGGTTACAAGGCAAAATGGTCCATCTGAAAGACCTCGTATTTGAAAATGTAGGAACTATTTTTCCTTTCATCTCCTTTTTCTCTACGGTGGCAAGTAAGAGTACAATAAAATTTGTATTCAGCCAGGCTTTCTGCCTTCCATTTTAAAGATGGAATAAGAGATACCTTAAGTAACCCTCAAAGATTTACCAATCGTATGATCTTGAGCAAATGTTGAACAACTCTGTGCTTCAGTTTTATCATTTGTAAAATAGGAATCATAGGAAGGCTAACCAGGTTATAATGAAGATTAAGGTATTAGTGGCAATGTTTTGCATAGAGCCTGGTCTATAGTAAGAGAGTTATTATTATTGCAGAGTCGGTATATGACAGATCGAGGAGTTGAGCCCACATCTGTCACTCTGCATCACATGACCTGGAAGGGACGGTTTATCAGAGTGGAGCATTACTGTGGTAGCCTCATATCTGCTTCTAATAACATAGGAAAGAGTAATAACTATAGGCTAGATTAGAGTTTTCTGGGGACCTCCATTATTTACCTAGGCCAGAATTCCTAAAGGTTTGGGAAGCTCCTCAGTGGCCGGCTTTGAGCACGTGGGTTTTTGCTGGCTAGCAGTACAGTGTAACAGCTTGGTTCCCAAACTGGGTGTCGAGGTGCATAGGGTACCATAGTGAATTCGTAGGGGTGCTGTGGATATTCAAAAGTTTCGAATACCTCACTAATTGTTACCTTGAGGTGGTGTGTGGTTTTGACTTTATAGCATATTGCATTCCTTTTGCTGACATTGTATCTTTCTGAAGCCGGGTTTTTGATGGTTCATGTAATCAAAACGGAAGATCCAGGCAAAAATCAATGTGGACCAGGAAATGAGGTTAGCACTGTTCAGTCTGATTCTAAGACTAAAGTTGTGCATATATCACTTTAGTAAGTAAGTAGGATTAAGAATGAAATAAACAATTTTTTTCCTTTCAATTTACTTTTTCAGATAGCTATTAAGTAGATAGGACAAATACTTCTTAAGTTGTTTGGATCCAACCAAGCAATCATAAAAACTCTCGGGTATTCATTTTGACTCAGAGGCATCATGAAAAATGTACTGAGACACTAAGGGTGCCGTGAACTGAAAATGTTGGAACCCTCTGGTTTAATAGTAAGAGCTTCAAGTTTTGTAAACCTGAGTTCAAACTTGGCTCTGCACTCTGTGGCTTGGGACAATTTATTAACCTTTCTAAATCTCCTCATATGGAAGAAAGAATTATAACAGTTCCCACTTTATAGGGTTTTAGGAGCACAAATTGAGTTAATGTATGTAAAGTATTTGCACAACTTTTTTTTTCTTTTTGAGGCAGAGTCTCACTCTCTTCCTCCAGGCTAGATTGCCGTGGTATCACAGCTCACTCTCAGCCTCTTGAGTAGCTGAGACTACAAGCGTGCATCATCACATTTGACCGATTTTTCTATTTTTAGTAGCGATGGGGTCTTGCTCTTGCCTAGGTTGGTCTTGAACTCCTCAGGGAGTCCATCCACCTTGGCCTCCCAGAGTGCTAGGTTTACAGATGCGAGCCACCATGCCTGAACATGCAATAAGTTCTTAATAATGTTAGCTTCAGTGGCGTTGCTGGCAAGTGTGTCCACTGAAGTGCAAGTTCACTAGTGCTGGAGTGAATCTTTTAATATCTGCCAGATGAAACAACAGGGAGGCACTTTTAAGTGGCCAGATCCCATGGGAATACTCCAGGGGTGGAAGTTCTATTCCAGCACCTGAGGTTTTCACTGTCATCATGTGTATATTCTTCTAAATCCTAATCTTATTGATAAGTGAGATTAAACTTTATTATTTGATCTAATCATTCTTTTTCCAAAAAGAGGCAGTTAGCTGTCCTTCCTAACACTACTACTCTCTAAAGGAGGCCTTTGGGGAGGTCAAAGGAGATCAATTACAACAAAAAAAAAAATCAGATTTCTTATATTTAAAAAAAAAGCCATGATAGCTTTCTCTCCAACAGGAATAAGTATTATTGATTTATAGTGTAATAGCTGCAAACAGCTTTGATGATTGGTTAAATGTCTTCACTTTACTGGGGCCATTAATCAATCTTAGCAGCTATTTATTGCTTAGCAGACTACCACACAATAAAGATGAGCTTGAAATCAACTCCCATAATAGCTTTGGCAGGCAAAAATTAATATTTAATATTGCACTACTAGCTGGGTTGAGAGTGGGTTTCCTTTACTCGTCAGCTGGTCAGCTGTAACCAGCATAGCCATGAGCAGCCTTCACCTACAGAGGCTCCTGACATTTCATGATTTTGGCTCTTGTGGATAGTCTGATTGGGGAATGATTTAATTGTCCTGAATTCCCTAAACCTGATAGCCACACAAAGCTTTAACATAGAAATATATTGTGTTTATAAATTGTCTGAATAATGATCATAATTGTTGGTATCACAAAAAGCTTCATGAATCAGATTTTTTTTTTTTTTTTTTTTTTGGTGGTGGTGGGGTGTCCCTACTATATGGGTATTTTACTGTAGGTTAATCTAGCATCTTTGTTCTGATAAGAACAAAGATCTTTATTATGGTTTAGGTGACTCCTTTGTTCTCAGCTCCATTTTTCCACTGTGATTCCAAATATTAATCCTATTTGATCGTGTGGAGTAAACCAGTGGTAAAGATGGACCTGAGGGATCTCAGACACACATGATGGAGCATAGACCATTTTCTCCTTGTTCTTTCCTCTCCTTTGCCTATGAAACAACACTTAACAATTGGTCTGTTTGGTTTTCCCAAGAGTGTGCATAAAAGTGATAATGCAAAGAGTGGTCAGTGGTCATTGAACACCTATGTGCCAGGCATTGCTTTTATCTTGATAATGAGCATATTATGATGTCAGTAAAATTATTACCCCACTTTATAGATGAAGGAACTGAAGTTCAGAGAGGTTTAATCACTTGCTCAAGGTCACACAGGAACCTAGAAACAAATCTGGGATTTGTGCGGAATCCAGACTTTGGCCTGGGTTCTGAATTTCTAGACTCTCACAGTTTAATGTGCCTAATGCTTTCTGTGAAATGCTCTGCAGGGTGCACGTAACCCTTCTTAACTTTACATTAATAAACAAGTCACAGTGTTACCTTAGAATGTCAAAGCTTAGTGAATCATAGCTGTGTTCAATGTCAGTTGTAAAGTATTCGACATGGAGAGGGTGATGAACATAGTTTGCTCCTTGGGCATCACTGGAAATGGTATTTTCAGTCTCTGTAGTGATTACTAAGATGTGGAATGAAGTGTTCCTTCAGTAATGTGTTCCTCTCAGTAAGGCCTCTGAGATATCTCCCCCTAAAAGAAATGAAAGATTTTAAAATTACTGATGAAATATACAGTCCAGGTATTCTTTCCTCTTTTAGGAGGTGACAACTTGACACCTTGCCTGGTAAGTCAGAATTGAACAATGCAAATATAGTTTAATTGTGGATGAGACATCAAACTAGACCCCAGGACTGTCTCATTTATCATTTGGTCAAGCTATTAAGGCTCTGACTGTGGAAACAGATAATACAAATGAAAATGTTACATTTCCCAAGTTAAACATATAAAACTGGTGGAAAAACCCTTCCCACTAACTTTTGGGGATGGCCTTGAATGTTTTCTAATTGGCCTGTACCCTATGTTCCTGCAGAATGAAGGACAAAAAAATATGGTAGGCTGTCGTCGTTGTAGCATTTTTATTTCCAGCTCTTCCCACAGTGGGCACCAAGGACAAGGCAGCTATCAGTCTTCTCTGCATCCCAGAACAAAATCCTCTGGCTGCAGGAATTAAACATTCAGGTTCCTCCAGTGTTCATGTTAATAGAATGTCTTCTCTCTGTGTTAAGATTTCTGCTTTGTTTTATCAATTAGGCTGTCAATTTCTCCTCTTCCTTTCATTTTTCATGGAGACCCGGATCAACCTTTTCTCACCTACAGGTCGTAACACATAAACTGCACACGCTGGATATACCAACACATGCAGTTATTAGGCTGCCCCAGCTGAACTGATTTCTCTACTTTGATAACTCTGAAGATTTGTGATACTGCTGCTCTGGTGCCACTGAGAGGCAGGAGGCAATCTTGGTGATTCCCACTAGACTGCTGTGGGGATAGGAATGCCTCAATCACATAAAGCGATTTTCCCCTCTTCTTGTTTCAGGTTCAATGGATCCAAATGACTTCCTGAGGGAGGCACAGATAATGAAGAGCCTAAGACATCCCAAGCTTATCCAGCTTTATGCTGTTTGCACTTTAGAAGATCCAATTTATATTATTACAGAGTTGATGAGACATGGAAGTCTGCAAGAGTATCTCCAAAGTAAGCTAAAGATAATAAAAGGGGAAAGAAAGAGGAATTTAGTTTAGCTAGTCCTATAAACATCAATTTAGCAAGCCTTCTGTAACCCAAAGGATATTTACTATGTGTGTATCTGCGAGAATGAATGTCTTAAGTTAACAACGAATGACTCAACTACTATTTAATAGGAGGAATACTGGGTACTCAAAGAAAGGAAAATATTTATGTAGTGGATGAGCAAACTGTTCACAATAGACATATTAGAGTACTTAAATGTAACATGGGAAATTAAAGAATGGATGTTTTGCACGGTGCCTTATTTCCTCCACTAATTGAGCATTATCAGTCATGGATAAATATTTTTCGATGGTATAGAATTTGGGGACATGGATTACTTCTGGGAAAAGAGGCGAGACATATCCCGTGTTTTCCTTCTTTGCCAACATTTGACAGCATTGTACTTGTTGGTATTTAAAATATTTCCACTGCTAGGCAACGTTAGAATTTTCATACTGAAAAGCAGAACGCGCTATTGCTTTATTTCTACATTTGCTTCCTGTAGTCAGAGAAGACTGAAGGGCATCGTGAAATTTTGATGTTTATTACAAATGAATAATTTAACAAACAACAATGCGGTATAATAAGCATTAACATGAGATGTTCAAAGAAGTTGAGATCAAGTACTGAGAGTACATAATTCATGCTTGAAAAATAGACTTTCTCCTATAATTTCTTGAAATGTCAGGATGGGATTCATAGGATGTACAGAGGTAAAGGGAGGTAAGAATGATGGAACAAAGATTTCAGAAAGATAAGAATATTCTCTGATTTTAGGGTGACTTGTGCAGGTGGTGATATTAAATTACAGAACAAGATAAGAAGAACAAAGAATGTAATAAGGCTATTAAACGCTGCTAAAGACAAAAATATACCCAGCTCCCTTGCTTAAAGCTATCAAATTTAACAGTGGCAAAATGTTACCCTCTGCAGAAAGACTTTGGCTGATGAGCCCTTCTGCTTTATTCACAGGACAAAGTGCAAGCTTGACCTTGGGTCATATCTAACAAAACAGCTTTATAAAGATGGCCACTTATAATACACACATTATTAAATCTAACAGTCAATTCCTCAGCCCCAGACCTATCAGTGGCATGTAATTTACTGGACGCTGTCTCCTCCTGGATGTACTTCTTTCTTCTAGAACACTTCACTTAATAGCATTTCCTCCTGCCTTTCTTGCTGTTTCTTTTCATCTGTGTAATTTCCTTCATCTCCCAGATCTCTCAATACCTTGGAATTCTCCAGGACAAGTTTGCAGCATCACTGGTTCTCTTTTTAATTTCGTCCAGTCTCATTGTTAAATTGCTTGTGTCTTCGCAGTTCCCCAAATTTTACCCTGCCCTTACTTCAGAACCATATATCCAAATGCCTCCTTAATTTTCCCACTTGAGAGAGGTGGAGGGTAGTCTCTGTCTAAATAATGTAGGTCTACTGCAGTAACAGAGTCTCCAGATCCCAGAAGGCTTAACAGACATTTATTTTATTTAAAAAATTTTGGAATATTTGGGGGTACATGTGTTTTGTTTGCATACTTTGTTTTTTGCACAAATTGAGTCAAGATTATCAGTGTGCCCTTGACCCAGATAGTGTGCACTGTACCCAGTAGGTGTGAATTTACCCATCCCCCTATAGCTTGGTTTTTATTGAGATTTACTTTCATATATGCACTCAAGTGTTGACTGATAACCCACAGAATGGGAGAAAACATGTGCATGCTTGTAGGTGCCCACTGTGGCACCCCATCACCATGTGAATAAAATTGCAGGGACACGGATTAGAAGTACATGCTTGCAAGAGGTGGACTTCCCATAGGTGCAGAGAAGCCTTGAATAACTTCTGTCATGGCCTTTTATTGAAACAGTATACAAGAGTTGTGAGGGGCCCACGTACTGGAGCTGCATGCTTGATGATCACTATGTGCTCTTTCCCCATGGGCTCAACTCCCACCCCATTGCACCACAGATGTCCAAGGTTCGACACCTGCTTGCTAAGGACAGATCTTATCTCATTAACATATGCAGTTGCTTGAGGGCTTGTCTCTGTCTCCAGGCTATAAAACATCTCCATGTTAGCTAGGAGATTGTCCTGCTCCCAGTGCTCCCAGAACTGGGGACCACTTCTACAAGCCTGGTGCTCAGTCTCCTACACATGCTACATATCTGAAAAGGACAGACAAGTAGAGTCTACAAAGAGCTTAAGCAAATCATGAAGAAAGAACCAGACAAACCCATTAAAAAGTGAGCAAAAAACATGAACAGAAACTTTTCAAATGAAGATAGAATAATGGCCAATAAACTCATGAAAATTTTTTTTCAATGTCTCTAATCATAAGGGAAATGTGAATCTAAACCATGATGAGATATCACCTAACTCCAATGAAAGTGGCTCATATTAAAAAGTCCCCAAACAAGAGATGCTGTCATGAATGCAGAAAGTAAGAACTCTTATACGCTGTTGGTGGGACTGCAAACTAGTACAACCTCTGCAGAAAATTGTATGGAGAACTTATAGTAGACCTACTCAAAGAACTTAAAGTAGACCTACTATTTTGATCTAACAATCTCATTGCTGGGAATATACCCGAATAAAAGAAAAGGCATTTTATAAAAAGGACACCTGAACTCAAATGTTTATAGCCACACAATTCACAACTGCAAAGACATGGAAACAGTCCAAATGCCCATCAATACAGAACAAGCATCTTGCTCATATTACAATGTGCAAAATAGATTGGCTGGCAGGTCAGCTCTTTTGCTCACCCTGGCAGGAGAAGGGGATGAGACTAATCTTACCCTGGTTCTTAAAGTTTTTGACCATAAATGACAGAGGTTACATCTATTCCCTTTCCATTTGGTCCAATCAAGTCAAAGAGTAGGGAAGTAGAATCCTCTCTAAAGTGCTTGAAAAAATTAAATGTTTGTGAACAGTGTTAATTTCTCCTACAAATGTCTTATCAGAAATCTCAAAATGACATGCCTCATACTGATCTTGTATCCCCCTAGTAATCTGTTATTCTTGCATCCTTTCTTTCTTGACCATGTCAGCATTCAGGCTTGATACCTTGGAGACATCTCTCCTCCTTCTCATATCCCATCTTTAACCAGCCAGCAAAATCCCATTGGCTTGTTTCAGAATACATTCAATTTTACCTCTTCTCTATGCTCCTCCTCTGATTTAGGCCATTAGTGCCTCTTTTCTGGATTCTGCAGTAGCTCCTGATAGGTCTCCCTCTTTTGGTTCTTGTCTCTTTCAGTTTCTTCTCAACACAACAGCTAGAGAGCTCCAGTTAAAATGCAAATCCATCCTCAGCTAAAAACCTGCCATGACTCTCACCGGTTCTGATTTCTGTGTAACTCACTGTGTGCTATGTGACCTGACCCTCTATTCCCTCTTTGAGCTCATTCCCTACCACATCCCCTTGCTCACTGTGGGTCAGCTAATCTGGCCCCACCTTGCAATTCCTCTTACCCTCTAGGAATGCTTTTGCCTCAAGCTGTTTTGTACTTGCTGGTTCCTCTGCCTGACTTTTTTTTCTTTTTCCTGACATCTATCCACATGTTTACTTCTCAATTTCTGAAAGGCTTTGCTCACATATTTCTATCTTGATGAGTCCTTCACTGGTCACTGTCTAAGTTCTAAATTTTAATCTCTTTCTACCAACTTTGAGTATGCCTTTTCCCTGCTTCCTGTTTTCTCTACTTAGCTGTTAATAATCTCATACTATTGTTATTTTAGTAGTAGTACTATTTCCTACTACTATTTATTTAGCTTATTTTACAATTTTATGACCACAGAGATTTTTCTTTGTTTTAGTACTGGGACAATGTCTGGCACATAGAAGGTATGGACTAATTATGTGTTGAATGACTGAATAAATAGATTAAGTTGGGACCATCCTCGTTCTAATAAGACTGGATTGGAGTCAAGATTGTTTTGAGACCATTTGTATCAGCTTGAAAAGATCCAAATAGTACAGGGCAAACTTATTGGACATTGGGGATTTCTGTGGTTTGTTAATGTTGTTTTACTCATGGCTAAGTATAAACCCTGTGTCTTCTGGGGTTAGGATATCAAGGTCAAATTTATTAAAGCCTTCATTTTCATTTGTGAAGTTACTTAGCAGACAGGAAGAGTAATAAAAATATGCTCACTAAAGAAACTCCCTTCCCAATGAGAGGTGGTCAATGAATCTACGACTCTTTAGCAGTCAGCAGTGATAAATATTATTAAGCAGAAACTTTATCGAGTAATGGAACATAATTGAGGGAATTTCCATATTTATGCTGCAGTTGTAAATTATCACAGATTTATGGACTGTTATATCAGTTTTATTATTATTTTTAAATTTCAGATTAATATGAGGGTACAAATGATTAGGTTACTATGTTTGCATGTGGTAGGTGAGGTCCCTGTTGTAGTTGTGTCCCACACCTAGGAAGGATGCCATATGCCCTTACATTGTACCCCATCAGTGGTAGCACACCACCTTTATATCAGTTTTTGAAATACAGTGATTGTAGATTGTAATAGAAGTGTGCTCTGAATTTCATTTAGGCAGCTCCTAGGGTACTATACCCTTCAGGACAGGAAATGTGTATTACTCTATTTCCTCCGGCATTGTGCCTGTCTGCAAACCTCTTTATAGTCACTGTAATAGGATTAGATGTTGTATTCAATAGATGAAATCACATATATATTTTTCTTTATAACAATTTCTGTAGTCCCTAAACTTGGCTGCATTTTTAATAATAAATTTTCCAAAATAGGAGAAGCCTGTTGAAAAGCTTTAGGATTGGGGGGTAATTGATGACCCATATTTCTTGCTGAAATTTAAGGAGGGTGAATATCTGTATTTTCTTTTCTTTAGTCTGGTTTGGCTTCATTCCCCATCCCCCAGTAAATGCTTATAAGGCATCTAATACATTTTAGACATTTATTTACTCTTTAAAGAGAAGCAAACCATTTCTATTTTTATAAATCTAGTCCTAAAATGTTGTTCATCATTCTCATGAACAGTTCACTTAAGTAGACTGAAGTAGACAGGGATATTTTTATTAAGATATCTTTTAACTGCATTATGAATGGGAGTCTCTTCATTATCCCCTTTCTTTTAGAGTACCCAGGAACTCTGTGCAAGCTAAATTTTAGGAAGACAGTCTAGGATAGTTCTTGAGATTATGAGATTAAACCTCAGACATAACTGTATTTGAATCTCCTCTCTACAATTTATAATCTGTTCCTCTGAGTAGCAGCAACACCTATGAAATGAGGGACAATAATAACAATACTTGATAGAGTTGTTCTAAGTATTAAATTAGTTGATTTATTAGAAATTAATTGTGTGACAAAGAGATAGGGCAGAACCATATATGTTTATTTTTTATTCTTTAAAAATCTCCGTATAGCACTATGTGACAGGACTTTGTCTTTTACAAATATTACCTTAGTTTATTTTTCTAACCACCTTATAAGGTCAGTATTATTATCCCCATTTCATAGTTGGAAAAAACCAAGCTATGGAAAGGTTAATAACATATCCAAAATGGAAGTCTGGCTTCATAGTTCATGCTTTTAATCATACATGGCACTGATGTTCTCTTCCTAACATCCATCTGAATTAGTTGTCTGTTGTTACACAGCACGTTACCCTAAAACTTAGTAGCTTGAAGCAGCAGACATTTATTGTCTCACAGTTTCTGTGATCAGGAATCCAGGTGCAGCCTAACTGGGTCTTCCAATTCAGCATCCCATGTATGTTATCGAAGTTGACATTAATTATTCAGTCTAAAACAAGACTTGCTAGGGCTTCAATCAGGGTGTCAACAGGTGCCCCAGTTATCTGAAGGATCTAGTGGAGATGGATCCACTTCCAAATTCACTCATATGAGTGTTTCCTGTGGGGCTGTTGATTTGAGGAAGTCACTTCCTTGCTGGCTTTGGCTGCAGGATGCCCTGTGTTACCTCCTACATGAACTTTCCATAGGGCAGCCTGCAACACAGCAGCTTGCCTCATTAGAGTGAGCAAGCAAGAGAGCAATAGCACGGTGTCAGTAAGATGACAGTAGAGTCTTTTATAACTTGATCCCAGATCACTTTTGCCATATTCTATTTGTTCAATGTGAATCACTAGGTCCATAACACACTCAACAAAAAGGGCTTTAGCACAGACATGAATACTAAAGGTGCAGACTGCTGGGAGGCAAGTTAGGGGCTGACTACAAAATAGTTACTGGTCACTAGCTTGTCTTAATTTCATGCATTTATTTTCCTATGGAGTGAATTTGATATCAAAAGGCACAGCTATTTTGGCCATGATAGCAGCAATGTTTTGCCATTGTGCTGCACATTGGATTGTATTTTATTTTCATGTGTATATCTTGTTTTAGACTGAATAATTAATGTTAGCTCCTATAACATATGATTCAAAACTCTCTGTGAATTAACACAGAAAAATAGACATTTTCGATATGAATCAGATTCCTCTTTTAGGTTGCTTTCTTTAGTGGGTGACACAATAATTTAGACACATGTGGCTCTACCATTTTGAAATTCACCCCTTTAGCTACAAATACGTGAGAGATTTTAAGGCCAGGCCTGAAAATGATGTATATAATTTCTGTATCTCCCAGTGACATGGCCCAACTTAACTGCAAAGAGGAAAAATTAGTTTTCCATGTGTGACCATGGAGAAAAGATAGAAAAGAAAGGACAGAAAGATTGAAGAGCAGTTAGTTAGTTTAGCCTCACATTTTATTGAAATATACTGCTTGCCTTAAAAAACAAATGTATATGTACACACATGTTTACACACACAGATATACGAAATGCTTAAGTCTTCCCCATTTAAAAATTTCTTTTACTCTATTTTATTTTTTATTGAAAAGCTAGCATGCATGTTGCAAGCACATAAATCATACTGTACAGTTTACCATGTGATTATAAAGTGAACAAGTACATGACTGGGAAGCCATTGCCTAGATCAAAAATTAGAACACGGCTGGCACCCAGAACCCCCCTGAATACTTCATCGATCACATCCCAATCTTGAATTTTATAATTGCTTTCCTTTGACTTCGCATTTAACTCTACCACATCCTTCTTGTCTGCCCTTCTTGGTTAGGGTTTTGAGATTTGCTAGCTCCTCTGGCTGTCTCCATGTCTTCAACTCCCACTGAGCCCTCAACTCCTTACACTGTTATCTCCAGTGAAACTTCTCTTCCTATCCCCAAGATCACTAGTGACTCCCTAATTATTAGCCTTAACAAGATTGTTTAGTCCTTTCCTTACCAGACTTATTTGTGGTATTTGACTATGATGGTGACTTTCTCTTTCTCAAAAACTTTGTTTGACCTGTTACAACATTCTTTACATTTTTTTCCCTCTTATTCTTCTGGCTGATTCTTCTCAGTTTTCTTGCAAGTTTATCTTCTTCTGTCCACCCTGAATATTGGTATTTCTCATGATTGTCCCATCTTAACGATCTTACCCATGTTCAATGCTTTAACTCCCACTCATAAACTAGGACTGTTAAATCTGTATCTCTATCTGTGACTATCCCTAAGCTCCAAGACCATATGCTTGCCTTATTTTAGGCATTTGTCTATATGCATCTCTAGCTTAACAAGCCCTATAGGGTTTCATTTCAATTAGGAAGGTGCAATGATCATAATAGCTAAGATGGATGGGTTCTTCCTAGGTGCCAGGTTTTGAGTGCTTTACATGTTTTAACTCATTTTAGCAACTAATAGAATAAGTAGTTATTGTTTTCACTCTACAGATGAGGAGACTGAGGCATAAAAGTGTTAAGCTGCTTGTCCAAGGTCATAAACAAATATGAAAACATAGCTCGATCTAGAGTCTGGCACTCTGGCTTCAAATAGTGGTTTTTCTGACTTCTGCACTATAGCTGCCTCTTAGGTCAGGGCTTGAGTCTAAGACTTTTGACTGTGAATCTGATGGGCTTTACATGATAGCATTTGGCTGATTCAGGCAGGGATAATAATAGCTTGGATTTATGGGAGACTTTTTTAATTCTCCAGAAGTCTGAAGAAATCTACCAACAATATGACAGCTAGACACTTCCCAGGAATGACTTCAAAAAGTAACCACAAAATGGCACTGACTCCCTCTACTAATCATCAAATTGCAGCTACTACATAAATTTCCTATACTTAGGTATAGAGAATGAGCCATAGGAGAAACTCCACCTATTAAAGGTATATCCATTCATGGAGAGATGAGCAACCTATTCTGAGAATAACAGATTAAGAAAGGGAAATTTTAAAAAAGTATGAATCTTGGTAGTACAAATGTAATATACACATTTTGTAACTGCTGTGAGCTAGTTTTAAAAACAATACGATGAAAGAGTGAGAACTTTTAATTGGCTCAGGACTAAATGCAGATTAGTACTTTATAGGCTCAATGACTAAAACAGACTATGTCATGTTTGAAAGAAATCCAGTAGCAAGTAAGCAATTTCCATGAAGAGCAATTTCCATGTAGCTTGTTAGGAATGGGGCACACAATATCATGTGATATTGAAAAATGGCAATAAGCAGACTCTTACAGATAACATATTTGGGTCATGTGATGCCTTTGTTCCTTTCTCTGTGTAATGCTCATTCAGAGAAGAGAGGGATGTAGCCTTAGAATGTGCTTGAACTCTGAAAATTGTTGTCTTATTAATTAACCCTTTAGGACAAATGAAATTGTATTGATTACATTTTTCACTCATTAGATCAGTGCTATTGAACTTAATTTCACTGACAGCTCATTCATCAACATTCTCAGAGTTCACTGTAGTAGTTTGAATATTCCCCAAAGTAAATATCTTATTTTCTCTTATTGTGTAGATGATGCTGGGTCCAAAATCCACCTGGTTCAGCAAGTAGACATGGCGGCACAGGTTGCCTCTGGAATGGCCTATCTGGAGTCTCAGAACTATATCCACAGAGATCTGGCTGCCAGAAATGTCCTCGTTGGTGAACATAATATCTACAAAATAGCGGATTTTGGACTTGCAAGAGTTTTTAAGGTGGGTTTGGCTCTGTTTTAATTCATTTTTGTAATATGTCAAAATCCTAACAAACTAAGAGACCAGTAGATTTACTGGTATTCTTTAAAACTGTGGTCTCAACCCACAGGTCACAGACCAGAAGCAGTTTGTAGCTTGTTAGGAACGGGGCACACAGCAGGAGGTGAGTGGTAGGCAAGTGAGGGAAGCTTCATCTGTATTTACAGCTGCTCCCCGTCACTCTCATCAGCTCTCGAGCTCCACCTCCTATCCTACCAGCAGCAGCATAAGACTTTCCTAGGAGCGGGACTGCTGCTAGATACTGTGCATGGGAGGGATCCAGATTGTGCATTCTTTATGAGAATCTAATGCTGAGAATTGAGGGTAAATTGTCCCGAGACCATCCCAACCCCGGTCTGTGAAAAAATTGTCTTCCATGAAACTGGTCCCTCTTGCCAAAAAGGTTGGGAATGAATGCTTTAAGACAATGTTTTTCTAAGTTCTGTGGTCCACAGACCACCTCAGTGGCCTGAAACCTTATAGACAGAACACCCATCCAAGCTTGTTTCTTCTCCAAGAGGAAAAGAAAACAGAAAATAATGACCACCCAAATAGAAAAGTATGTATTTAAGTCTGTAGTTGAATTAATGATTTGTTTCTCAGCATAGGTGGTCTCTCTTTGTTTCTGTTTCCTTTACAAAAAGCAGTATACCTCGCACCATGTTATCCTACCCGCCACTGCCCACTTCCCGCCAGACTGGTCTGCGTGCTGCCAGAATTCTTCAGCAATCATTGGCTTTTTATTTTTCCTCCCACTTTGTGACCTTAGTCCAAAAGGCACTGAAACTAGGAGATACAGTATTAGATGCTTTTCCTCTGGATTTAATTTTAAATTTCCCACATTGTACCCTAAAAATATGGATGTGGGTCATGAAGCACAACAAATAATGATTCCTTTTTGATGTCCAAGAATTCATTGTTTTCCCTTTTTGTAAACTAATTAGAATCCCAGTGAGTTGAAAACTTAATGTAAATTACACAGACCTTAATTTTCAGGTATCAGCAAGTAGTTACATGGTGATTATAAAAGTCAATGGCTCTTCAATACCAGCAGTAAATCAAAAATCAGACAGGCTCTGTTTCCATTTATTTATTTTTTATTTGCTCAGGACCAGATCTGAAGTCTGAATTGTCCTGTATGAATTCTCCCATGTATGGCAGAATATTCCTTTTAGTGCTATTCTAAGCACATATTAGGTTTTCAAATGATACAGGGTGTCTATAAAGTTCACGTGCAATTTAAAATAGCTGTCTATTGCACGTGAACTTTATGAACACCCTCTATTTTGTTAATGACGTCCCATAGATTTTTCAGTCTTGTATGTCAGATTCAGAATTTGCTACCATAATTATCAATTGAACTAAGCTCATTTTGTATCTTTTCCCTTTAAATTTTAATGTGAAGCAGGTTATAGATGAATGAGGGTAGCCAAAAATAAAAAAAATCACTTTAACTTGGCTTGATTCCTTAATGCATTAACAGGTAGGTAATGAAGACATCTATGAATCTAAACACGAAATAAAGCTGCCGGTGAAGTGGACTGCGCCTGAAGCCATTCGTTCCAATAAATTCAGCATTAAGTCTGATGTGTGGTCATTTGGAATCCTTCTTTATGAAATCATTACCTATGGCAAAATGCCTTATAGTGGTGAGTAATTAATTCTAAAGTGGGCCTTTCTGCTGCAGGTCACTTACTTAGGTGTGACTTTAACTGCTTTGCCCAGACTTAGAGGGCAGAGTTATGAGGCTGACCACACCACATACCTGTGGGAGCTTGATAGATAAAATTTAATGACAATAATTTGCATTAATGAGGTGCTTTATTGCTTCCCTCTCCTTTGCTATTGAACTACGGTCTTAAAGACCAGTTACTTGCTTCAGGATTTAGTTTTATCTCTGCAAACTGGGGAGGGGACAGTGGACCTCATGGCTTAGCTAAAGAAATTAATTTGCTTTGTAACCTAGAGTGTAAGTGTCTTTGATTTTCAGACACCGATCTTTAACTTTTGCTGTGGTTGTTGTTGACCTCTTTCTGTATTTTTCAGGTATGACAGGTGCTCAGGTAATCCAAATGTTGAGTCAAAACTACAGACTGCCACAACCATCTAACTGTCCACAGCAGTTCTACAGCATCATGCTGGAGTGCTGGAACGTGGAGCCCAAGGAACGCCCAACATTTGAGACACTGCACTGGAAACTTGAGGACTATTTTGAAACAGACTCTTCATATTCAGATGCAGATAACTTCGTAAGATGAACTCTGAAGTAGAGTATTAAATAACGAAAGAACAAAAATACTGAATAATCAGTCCAGAAATGCAACGTGATCAACCAACTGCAAAATCAGTTTATCTTGACATATGAAAGTGATAGGGTAAATTTAGGCAGGTATCACACAAAATATTGTATGTGCATTTTATTGACTGGGCAACACTGTAGACCATCTAAGATTATCTATTATTTTCTCACTTCCTGGTAAAATTAAGCACACTAAACAAAGTTATTTTTCTTTTAAAGAAATGCTCACATTTCTATTTATTGTTTGAAATGTCGATCAAGAGAATCAACAGATGATAGTCAATTTTTACTCAGTGACTGTTGTAGCATTTTCCTGTTTACTGATTACAGTGGTTATTCATTATTCCTTGGATTGCCGAATCCCATCAGGGTGTTATTATGAAGGGATTTGATTGCTTTGGTGCACAGCAGGACCTGTGCTTTGAGATTTTTTTTTTCTTTTTTAAAATATCCTGTAACTACAATGATGGTAAAGCCATGTTAAATGACTTGATTGTACTTGGAGTAATTGCACATATTTTTTTTCCCCATGCATAAAAAAATGAAACAGCTGTTGAGAGAACGAATTAAAATCTTTCTCATTTTGTAGAAGAAAATGATGGAATTTTTCTATACCTCAGTATGTGTCATCTGAGAATCATCTACATTAGTTTTAATCGCTTAATGTCGAGAATCAGGTTGCAAAGCTGATGAGTTATTACCTATGGAAATACATGAAAAACATCTAATAGCCCACAAAGTCTGAGAAATAGGTCTATCAAAATAGACAAATAAGAAGCAGGCGTATAGGCCAGAGTTTTAAATGAACTACAAAACGATTAAACTCTATTTCAGAAGCAGAGGCTAGAAGTAATGTCTGCACTTGGTTATGAAACTATATAAGGGAAAAGGGTTTTTACTCACCTTAAATTTGGATTAAACTTTGTAACAATATTACTGTCTTTTTGCCAAGCAATGGGGATATCAGATTCTCAGCCTCATTGGATGACAAGGGGGACTTCTCCAAGTAGGTTTCAAAGTCAAATATATATTCAAAGATCTTTGATATAAAGCAATATGAATGAAACAAGCCATGAGAAAATAGGATGTTCTGAATATATTCTCTTATCTGTCTTTAAGAGAGAAAAACCCATCTACATAGTCACAGAAACCCCAATCAAAGTGGATTCAGTGATGCATAAATGAATCTGTTAACTCTTTTAAGTAGATGGTAGGAGACTCTAGGCGGGATACCACCCGTGGTTCCGTGGTTCAAGGATGTCTATGAAGTCCCATGTCCTTTCCAACTTTTGCCTTTGCCCTTCTCATGGTCCATGTTTTCAGGATAACAGATGGCTGTCACTGGCAAAACTGGGGCTTCTTGTTCTCCTGCCTCATCTAGCAGGAGAAAACGGGAAACTTTTCTCTCACGCTTGGATAAAAACGATGTTCATTTTCTTGTTCAGTCAAACTTGGGTCACATGCCAGCCCTGGATCAGTAATTGACATAGGCGAATGCTTCATGCTGATTGGCTTAAAATAAGTCCTGAGACTGAATCTGGCGATGGGGTCACCTTCCCCAGAGACAGGATGGGAGATCAGCCTTTCTGAATAAAATTAGAGACTATTAGATGCCACGAAGGTGTCTGTTGAGAAGAAAATCCCTTGAGATGACTGTTAGATTTTATCAACCTGTGTACCAGTCTGTCCATCTGTCTATTTATCTACCCTTCCATCCATCTGTCATTACCATCTCACCCCCTCCTTTCTTTCTCTAAATATATATATATATATATATCTAAAATAATATGTATTTATACACACACAAGGTGGCCATAAAGTTTGTGTACAATTTAAAATAATGTGCAATTTAAATTTGTATACACACACAAACACACATATATCATGCATATATACACACATATGTATATATGTATTTATTCACATATATATGTATATATGACAGGTAGGTGTGTCCATATATACTTAAACTTTTCTGAAGTCCTTGGACTAAAAGGGGTCACATAGGACTAAAGATTATAAAACTACTTGATTGGGGAGGGAGTAGCCCAGCAGGGGAAAAGGGAAGAAAAAAAAAAACCACTTAATTCCTTTATTAACAGGACATATTTGTAAGCTGAGATCAACACTAATCTTTTAAATCAGTTGACTATGTATAGTACAGCTTCAATTATTTTTATTTAAAGTCACAGAGTCTAAAGCAAGCCAGGGGCAAATTATAAATAACCAGTTAGTAAAAATTCAAAGAAGATAGTTTTTTCAAGTTCATTTCTTCATGTTCAGTTGTGCTTGGCATATACAGGAATGAATGGAAAATTTTCCATTTCATTGTGCACATTCAACTGCTATATAATTTGTCTCTTTGTACTAAGTAATAATGATAATTTTTTAAAGTAAGATCTGATTTCAAAACATAAAAAAAGGTTATTCTTTCCTGTTTTAATACCACATGAAACCCGTTTAACTTACTGTGTTTGATTCTTGGGGACATTTATGTTCAAGGTTCTGTCAAAGCAATCTATTATTCTTGTTTTTACCTGATGGATCATGGAGAAAAATAATGGATTCAGTTATGAGAAGCAGTAATAGATTTTTTTAAAACTGACATAAATTTCTCTCCCTGTGTGAAATAAAAGGATCAGGAGAAGATAAGTTGAATTTTCCTACAATGAGCCAGCTCTTGTTAAATTTACCTCCCATAAATTGTAGCAAAGCACTTTTTCTGTAATGTTTTATTTATGTAATTCAGTTATTTGGAGGTGGTGGTGAGAGATGTGAGTATATCATTTCATGTTGTATTTCAAATCTCTTTTGACAAAAACCGTAAGAATTTTTGTGATAGAAAAAAGTCAATGTTCCATTAAGCCTCCTTTAAGAAGGAAGGGAAGGAAATAGGTTTAAATCACACATGGTCAAAAGAGGCACTGGGTGAATGCCTAGTAATTGTGGAACCTGAGTATTTAGCCCTCAAAACATAGTAAAAGTCAAGTGACCAGCGATGTGCTAACTGAGCTGTGGAAACGGAAGACATAAAAGACAACAAGGAATAAGCCGGGGTGGGGGGTGGGGGTGTGTGGGGGGAATGAGAGCCTGGACCCGCTCTCAACTTCTGCTCACATTGTCCCTCTGCTTAATGGCCACATGGATCCGATGAAGCATACGGGACCCAAACTCTTCTGACTCTCTGGTGGCCTAAAGGGAACCATTGTCCTTGGAAAGAGGCTGTATCATCACCCAGATGGAGCTTCCTCCGAAGCAGGGCCCAGCTTTGTTCCACTACTTGTCAAGCATATGCTATATCTGCAATCGTGTTTTTTATGGTCTAGCTGAGCATATGAGTTTTGGACAAAACAGCCTTCCTGGTAGAGTGTCAGTGGTATATTATTAGGATCCTTTACAAAGACACATTATGTGAACTAGAATGGCAGTGATTGGGTACCTAATTCAAACCGCATCATTGTGTTCTCCCATTGAGAAAGGTATTCTTAAAAAAAAAAAAAGTAAATGAGATTTGTATACCTGGTTATTGGAACTGTCAATGGGCTATGCCAATATTTGATTCTTGTATTTCCTGGCATTATTATGGAGAATTTTGGTCTATAAATCTTCAACATGATGCAGAAGTCCAGTATCATAGGATTGAAAAAATAAAAATCTGGTAAACTGGGTAGAGAATGCCTGTAAATATTTTAAATTCATGACCCCAACAATGTTTTCATTTTCACAGTGTTATCCCTTTACTGCCTGTATTGCCCCATTAAGTTCTTTCAGATTTTTTGTTTTTAAATTAACAAAGTGATATTGATCTCTCAAATTATTTATTATATTTAGAAATAAACTAGAGAATTAAAATAGCATATAAGCCTTGAATTTCAGAGGCTTTAACAAGTTTAACTTCAGTCTGTATTCAGATGACACTATCTACATAGAGGTTATAAGATTAGGTTGGAAACAAAGAGATGCTCAATTCTTTCTATTTACTTTTCTTGTCTGGGCAGTTAATTTATCTCTTAACCATCTGAAGCAATAGGCTTCCGTATAACATCTTTTTCATTTTCTTAGAAAATAATCAGCTCTTCAGAAGAGAATAACCAATCTCAAATAAGTGTCCAGGTAGGTATGACCTTGCAGGGGATTTAAGTGGTATGCCATAGCAACCATGAAATCATATGCTAGGGAAAAATGGTTGAAAGCAATTAAAACTGCTCTGTTTTGAAGAAGCTAAATATTGCCTTTTAGTAATTTCCTGAGATTTTAGAATAGAGGTTTTGATTTTACTATTTGTGAAAGATAAAGCTACTTGCTATTAACCAAGTTATGTTTAATTCTTATGGTCCACAAAATTTCAAGGTCAAAAGACAGCATAACTTTGAATAAATTTTCAAAATCTGTATTTAATTATAGATTCAGAAAGTGAGAAATAAAGCCCATTAGCCAGATTAGCATATAGCTACCACAGTGATACTTTTGTCTCTTAGAACATATATATTTCTACATCGTACCATTTAATATTTATATTATAGAATTGTATGGGAATGTATATTGTACATGATTAACTTATATGTGTAGGAAAAGAGTTAAAACATTTCTTTATGTCAGTTTATTATTATGTTTTTATAGACAGGGTCTGAGCTCAAGTGATCCTCCTGCTGTAGTCTCCCAAGTACCTAGAACTATAGGCATGGTATCACCTCGGTCAGCTAATTTTTCAAATTTTTTGCAGGAATAGGTTCTTGCTATGTTGCTCAGGCTGATCCCAAAATTCCAGTCTTAAGACATTTCTCTGCTTCTGCCTCCCAAAGTGCTGGGGTTATAGGTGTGAGGCACCAGTCTCTGCCAAAAAAGACCTCTTTTAACTGTACCATTTGTTCTATTATTTGCCTCAATTTAAAATGCAACTATTTAAAACTTAAATATCTATTTCTGAATCCTTAAAAATTTTAAGGAAAAGATTTTTCTTGAAAATATAGTTTACCCTAAGTGTTCTATCTATTCACACTGCTGACCTCAGAAATTCTGGTATAAAAAAGCAGAAATGCTATGTAAGCTACTTAAACAACCTTTATGCTCAATCTTTATTTCTAGAGTTTGGAATACTCAACTTCTGAATGACATATTGTCCATTTAAAATCATCATTTTACTAGGGATCAGAAAATAAATCTCAGCTATTTTAGGATATTTTCCTAAGTGCCAGGTGCCTGTAGCATGTTAAAACTTTGGGGCAGGAGGAATTGTCTGGTGCTGTATTGGGTCCCTACCTGTCTATGTGGCCATTTGTGCAAAGACGTCTTCTCACTTATTTGAAGTGGTCTTGGTCTCATCTCAGCATGATACAGTTGAAGAACCAAAATGAATCCAGTTTGAAAGGAGTATGGGAATAAGAGGGATAGGAAACAATTTAGGACTAGGCAGGCATGTCCTGTCCCAATCATGGAAGGCTGTACAGTTCAGGTTAATAATCATAATCTTAATCCCATTGGGCAGAGGCCAAAAACTTCAAACTCGGTAACATGATCTAATTTGGATTTTTAAAATATGAGTTTCATGAAAGTATTGCATAGATGAGGATAAGAACAGACATGAAGAAATAATTTAGGAGGATGGAGTGTGTGGATGGTAGATAATAATGGGGCAGATTCAGATTAGAGAGACACAGAAAACAGTGAGTACACATGAGACTTTTAGAGGTGGAGCCAGAAGAACTTGACAACTGTTTGACTATGTGGGCCCAGAATAATGAGGCATCAAGGATGACCCCGGGTCCTCCAGGAGCAACTGAAATGTGGAGCAACAATGAAGGGGCAGGTGGGGAGATGTGACCATAGGAGCTCGCTAGCTGATCACTTTAAGATGTTAATTAAGAAGTTGAATCTTTGTACCTGGATCTCAAAACTGAGATAGGAAGTCAACTGAAACTTAAGGTGGCTTTGGTGTATAGGAGGGGTTTAAAGTTATGCAAAGTGATAGTTCTACTGAGGGAGAAAGTGTAGAATGAAAAACAGACAGGGCGAGCATTAATCCCTGAGGAAATGGACATTTAAATTTGCATGGAAAAGAAGCCAGGAAAATGGGTGGGGAATCCTGAGAATGTTATCACAGAAGATAGTAATTAAAGAGTAGCCCGGTCTATTGAATATCAGGGAGAAGTCAAGAGAAGTGGAAAGTCTAAGTTTTCCATTAGCTTTTGGCAGGGTGGAGGCCCTTAGGGAGAGTTATTTTGACCTGAGAATGGGATCAAAAGTCAGACTGCAGTGGACTGAGGTACAAGTGAAAGATAAAAGGTTGGGGCAACATTTATTAGTCTGTTAGCTTTTCCTGATGTAGGGCTGTAGGATGAGGGGCAATAGCAACTAACTGTGGGTGTGGAATACAGAGGGGTGTGTGCTATATGTGTGGGAATAGTTCTAAAAGTGGGCCTGGTCCTGTTTGAATGCTTTAAGAATAGTTGTCAGAGGTTATCGCCACTGAAATAGAGTACATAATATAGTATAGGAACTTTTCGTGACTCAAATCTGAAAGAATAACCAATTGCTATCTTGTTCATTGAATTTGTATGGATTATATAATATAGGCCTTCTTTGTTAAACAAAATATCTTTGCCTGAGGGCAATTTAAACCCAGAATCCACTAAAAACATATTTTGAACTGATACATCTCTTATTCCAAGACTGCCCATTTCCTTTGTTTAATGCAAGTTTCATGGTGAAATTTTCTTACTGTTTTTCCCAATGTTGATCTAGTTTGTTAATATTCAGAGAGTAAGTAGGTTACTTTTCCTTAGAAGTATATTTTATCTAGATTAAAGAAATAGAAAAAAAGAAAAATTTTAGGTAATTCTAAGTAAAATATCTTTTCATTTTCCTTAAAAATGGATGTCAGGCCTAATTGTTCAACTGAAACAATATGGCTCAGTGCAGATGCAGTATGAAATCCACTTAAGAGTACATTAAAATAGAGTCAAGGAGGTGCTAAGAAGCTCGTGTTTTAATATTTCAGGGAGAAGACATTCGACTCACCCCAAAGAATATAATTAGAAGAAAGAATAAAAGGGGGAAAAAATAGAAATTGAAAACAAAGAAAGGTCTGGCTATTTTAAGAAAACATATCGTCAAAGTCTTTGGAGAAATGTTTCTTCCTTTATCTGGTTAATTGGCTTATGAATAATGCAGAGATGTTCTTATTTGGTTTCAAAATCCTTAGTTCAAATCCTAAGTTTTAGGATCCAAGTGAGGTAGGAGCAATTTTGCAATAAAGTCTTTTTTGGGCATTATTTTCATCAATCTATTTCCAGAGAACTGCAACATTTTAGATCTGATAAAAACTTTGGAGATCACTGTGCTGTCAGGCTCTCAGGAGTTCTTCCCTCTTATAGAGTGAACTCAGAAACAAAAATAATAAAAAGCAAGGGATGTTTAGTGACTTGAGAAAAAAGTGAAACTATTTTATAGAATCTTTAAATCCTTGAACAATTATTTGTGAATCTTAAAAAAAAAGCATAAATAAGATTGTCTCAAGTTAATTATCATTTCTCTGTGTCTTAGGGAAACTTACAGGGCTTAATTTAGAGAACCGCAAAGATAAAATTCAAGATATGATTTTGTGGCTGCATGTTAAAAATATTATTAAAGATATTATTGAAAAGCGTGTAAGATGTGCAGTGTTGTGCGAGTGGAAGTGCATGCTCACATCCAGTCCTAGCAAAAATTAAAGCAAAAGATAAATTAATTTTATGAGTTCTCAAGCTGACCAGCAGATGGGGGCCCAAATTGCTGCCAAACAGCTTATGATCGGGAGAAGAAAGGAAAAGATCTTAAAAGTAATCTAACATTTTCATATAATATTCAGTTCGTGAAACAAAAATACTGGAAGTATTCTTACTTGGAAGTACCTATGCTCAGATCTTCAATAAAGACATTGATTACAGGTTACGTATAGCACGCAATGCTCCACAGCTTAGAGAAATGCAAAATTACATAGTCATGATTCAATAAACTCTAATTATCAAAATAACTTTGAGTACTCCTTATCAAAATAGAATTAATAGCACATGAACCTCAAGGATGTTCTTTTTTTGATATATTGATTCTAATAGTTCAGTTTATTTTTATATGTATTTATTTTATTTATTTATTTATTTATTTATTTATTTATTTTTGTGTTTTTTGGCCAGGGCTGGGTTTGAACCCACCACCTCCGGCATATGGGGCTGGTGCCCTACTCCTTGAGCCACAGGAGCCGTCATATATGTATTTTTATGATGCACATTGCATGTCTTCCCACATGCCCAATTATATTTCAAATTTTTATATATCTTTGCTCCCTTTCTTTGCTTGATATTCAATCTTTTAACAAAGAAGTATGAATATATTTTTATAAAATTAATTTATAAAATTTATAAAATAAAACATTTCAATACTAACTCACAAACTCACAACTAATCATAGTTCATTTTTTCAAATTTTTTCCCCACTATTCTTCAGTGGGGAAGCAGTGTTTAAGAAACAGTGAAAATGATATATTGTTTGTGGCATCAATACTACTTGATTTTGAACCTTAGAATAATTTTATTTTCTTCCATTAAATTCTTAATACATCTCAGCATAAATTTAAATATGTTAATGTGTCAAGTATTGATTTTGTGTTAACAGTTTAAGGCTATCTAAATTACATTGATACTTTGTGGCGGATCTGAAAACTTTACAATTTGCTTCATATTATGATTATAAATCAATCTGTCAAATAAAGAAGAATTATATCCTCCAGGTTCATTCTATTTGGGTAAAATATTTCTAATGAAATGAACACATAGAAAGATTCATGTACTTTTTCTGTGTAAATGATACAATTATATTATCTTCTCTTTCATTTTTGACATTACTTGGTTGAATTTTGGCAGTCTCATGTCCATGCGTTCTCATAGGGAGAAGATTTAGAACGAAAAATGCTACTTGATCAATGCTGGAAGGGTGTTAATAGAAGCTTGACAATGTATCTTGTTGGTCTTACTGGTTCCAGGAAGGTGCATATATGGAACAGTAGAATCCCAATATGGTTCTGACAGTCTGCTGGGCTAAGAAAATTTTGCTTTTGGGCCAAAACATTTGATTTACCCATAGAACAAACTTTCAGTAACATTTTTTTTTTTTTTTTTTGAGACAGAGTCTCCCTGTGTCGCCCGGAGTAGAGTACTGTAGCATCACAGCTCACAGCAACCTCAAACTCTTGGGCTTAAGCAATTCTCTTGCCTCAGCCTCCCAAGTAGCTGGGACTATAGGTGCCCACCTCAATGCCCGGCTATTTCCTGTTGCAGTTGTCATTGTTGTTTACCTTAAGGTGACCAGATTTTAACATTGGCAAAGCGGGACACCATTGAGGGGGGGCCTGGGGGCAGGGCCTGACAACAATGCAAACTTTGATAAGCAGTTCTTGATAATCAGTTCTCGACAATTATTTGTTTTATTAAAGTTTAACATTATAAAATTAACAAAAATAATATAAAATGCATATCCTGGTGGAATAGCCACATAGCAGCTGAAAACCCTATATTCCCTTACTGTTCTCCTGTGATCCCTAGCTGGTCGTGCATTCTTTCAAAAAATTGGGGCTTTTTAAAAATGCAGCAGGACACAGGACAAATTGTTAAAAATTGGGACTGTCCTGCCAAAAGTGGGATGTCTGGTCACTGTACTCTAGAGGCGGGGGTGTGGGGTGTGGGGGTGTGTGTGTGTGAGGGTGTATGCTACTTGTTTGTTCCAGACAGTTTGGCTCCTTCTGAGCTAATTGTCCTTGCCTAAAAGAAGCAAGGGAGGGAGCCAGTCTCCTTCTGATACCTTGCCCAGGAGGGGAGTAGGGAGTTTATGCTAGCCTTTTCATTTCCTAATGAAGTTATATTAACCTCTTCATTACCAAATGGAGTTACATTAACCTTTTCAGCAGCGGAAAACCTGTATGTTCCCTTCCCATTCTTTCACTGTTCCCTAGCTTGCCATGCATTCTTTCCAAAAATTAGGACTTTTTAAAAATGCCATAGGATGTGGGACAAATTGTTAAAAATTGGGACTGTCCCGCCAAAAGCGGGACATCTGGTCACCTTAGTTTAGCTGGCCCAGGCTGGGTTCAAAACCACCAGCCCAAGTGCCTGTGGCTGGCACCCAGTAACATTTTATAACTACAGCTAAGCAGTTCCGGGGGAGGATAAAGGTCACAGAAAGGGAATAGGTGGCTATTCTCTTAGGAATTTAGGAATTACCTCTGCCACAGGGGTTTGTCCCATTTTCTCTTCTTCCTACTTTCTGTATTTCTCACAGGGTGAGAATGAGATCACATCGAAAAAGAGAAGAAAGGGAACCTGGGCAAAGATAAATGTAGATCAGCAGAGAGAGGGTGAGGTAGGAGGAGGAAAATAGCTTTTTCTTCTGATTACATAGTTAGATTCATAGTATCTATTTTAGTCTTCGTCAGAGATTTATTTGACAGATCTTTGCAGACCAAACCACTTAATTTTATAGGGTTTTTTTCTCCTGGTAAAATATTATTGTTAGTATTTATGAATTGCAATGAAGGTTTCATGAACATAAACCATGAATATTTCATGAAGATCTTGAGATATTTGGATCTAAGTATGTGTTACTGAATAAAGTAGCTAACTCTTAAATACCACTTACTGCATTGTGTGTGGAGAACTTAGCTCTACACTGATATCCCCTTGCTACAAAACATATTTCTGAGCCGTCTCCTTTCATAAGTTATTTAGCGTGTAGTTAAGAAAAGCAATCTAATTTAATTTTAGTTGGACAGTAAATCTCCTGCTATGAAGGTTGAGATAGAGGGAGGTGGGTGAGTGCTGGTGGTGGGACTACTTTAGGCTTTCATTCAATCTTTAGCCCAACATTTATCTGCTCTGTCTTAGAGACTGGGTTAGGACTGGGAATGAAAATACACAACATAGGGGAAATCCAGTGTGTTTAAGTGGTAGGCTTTGGAACTAGACTTAATTGGATTTGAATTTGAGATTTTAATAACTGGTTGTCAGCCTTAATTGTATTACTTAATCTCCTTTCTTATTTGTAAGATGGGGATATTACCTAGGCCACATACTTGTCTGAAGAATTAAGTGAGAAAAGTCCATGAGTAGTATCTGGCATTATGGGCTCAGTACATGTTAGCTCTAAAGATCTAGGCTCTGTCCCTCAAGACTGTTGCCTCTGGGAAGCTGGATGAGCAATGACTGTAACATGGTGTGGTGAGTTCTACTGGCCGCACATGCTTGTTCAGGTCTCAGGAGGTACCCTGAAATCAGTTTGGATGGTTGGTCTGAGCTAGAAGAGGAAGTCAACACCAGTTTTTAAGGGCAATGGATACTAAGCCCAGGACGTCAGCACTAGCCTGAAAAAAACATTGGCACACACATTATAGGCTTCCAGTGTGAGTTTCAAGCTTGAGACTTGTCCAAGAAACCTATTTAGGGTTTCAACCTGTTACCCCTCGCTTAGGACATGAAAAAACTTAGTTTTACATCTTTTGATCCTTTAGTTATCAGAAATTTGGTTTAGTTCTTAGGGTTACATTTATTGTATCAAAATTTTAAGTTAGTTTTATATTTGATCTATTTTCATCTACCTGTTTACCATATTTCTTGAATTACTATACTTGTTCCTATTTTGAAAATTTAGTCTCTTTCTTTAGAAAATTTTGGATTTCTTGGTTCTCATAAAATATGATTATTTGTCTCACATTTTCCTTTGAGTTTGTCATATATTAAGGAAGAGAAAATACCAGTTTAGGGGAGCTATTTCCAGGCTGGTAAATGTAGCTTATAAAGGTGAGGTTAGATAGAACTCAGTGTGTGAAGAAGGAGGCCTGTTCCCCTACCTCTGTAAGCTTGAGTTGACTATCACTCTAAATCTCACTTAAAAACCTTTCTAAAATATGGGTATCACAGAGAATAATGAATCTGGAAATTCCTAGCACATCTATGATTCTTAGCAATCTAAGTAAGTTGTATCTAGTTTAGGTTCCTAAACAGAACTCCTTTGTAGTTTAAAATGATCTTTTTGTCTTAAGAGGAACTGACTTCACATCTGTTCTTAACAGAGGGCCAGGCATGCCATTAGGCAACCAATATACATTATTTGCTTAAAAAAATAAAATAGAGGGACAGCCCAAACTTGCACAACTAATGTCATAGCTTCCAGCTTCTCAGCAGATGGAAAGATGAACATTTCCTTAAGGGAGTACTAGAGGTGGTGTGGCTTGCGTATACCCAGATCAACTGTGCCTGGTGGCCAAGCTTATACCCTGACAACATTTTGCTCTGGTTAAGATATCCATGCAGTTGATGCCTTGAGTGAATGTGAACAATGCAACCAGAAAGCCAAGTCAAGGATGTTCTCCATTAGTCATCTATTCACAAGTCTGGTTCTAACAAAAATGAGAAGGTATTGAATCTTTCCTTGAAAACGTCCTCTGAGAGGCAGAGGTTAGATTCCCTGATTTACTCATCAGAATACTCACTTCCAGGAAAGAAACAAAAAACAAACAAAAAAATGTGAATTAAATTCATGTGCCCTCAGAACTTTATATGTTTTTTACATACAGATTCTTTATCTCCATTCCCTTCTTCCAACATGAAATTAAAGAAGAGATTATAATACCTAGGGCTGGGATCATTAGAGACCCAATTTAGAGTGTAGAATGGTCATCTCACTTACATAAACTGCATAAAAGAAGAATTTTACTGTCTCCATTTCCATCCATGTTAAGAACAATACACAAGACTGTGGTTAATATCAGTTCATAAAGCTCATTTGAGTGTCAGGATAGAATTGCTCTGTCAAATCTTAAACTGAGAGGATGAACTGGATGGTTCTAGAAGAAGTGTTCCTGAGCCATAAAGGAAATATGTAAATAAATGGAGTAAATGTATTATTATAATCTAATTCAACTGCCTTTAGGCTATGTTTTCACTCAAGGTCCTAGGATGATTCACTATTCCATGTTTTTCTCTATTCTGGATGTGGATATTTTATTTTATTTCTTATTCATTTATTTTTTTGAGATGGAAATTTTAGATTAAAGTAACGACTCATTCATTTATCTTTATTCAGCAACTATTTATTGGGTGCTTTGTGTATGCCAGGTATCATATCCTCTCTGGGGAAAGTGAGGCAAAGAAAACAGACCAACTCTTTACTCCACCTTTTAAGGGTGATTTAGCTCAAGTATTTCTGCTTGAATCCTGAAATTTCTATAACAAAAAGGGCAATATTATAGGGCATATAAAGATAAAATGGACCTGGAGTGCTTCTAATTATATAGTTAATTTTCTTTGTTTTCAAAGACTCTATACCTGTCTACTTACACTGCTGTATGGTTTAGCTTTTCCTTGAACCAAATTCTAAGACCTTTATGATTATTTGAAGTCAGTCTCCACTTTCCTATGCCTAGAAAACTGAGAACTGACAATCCTATGTCTTTCTTAAATAATGATTATCAGAATCTTTTTCCATCCCAGAAAATCTCCAGAAACATCTCAAATAGAACTCATATGAAATAATCTCAATGCCTATGTTTAAATAGATCTACCAAAAAACATCTCAAGCTTTCAGGGGCATTTGACTATGGTCTGCAGCTGGCTATGAAAGCTTATCAAGATGTCTGGGGCCACACTTTAAATATGAACACTAATGAAAGCCAATGAGTGAAAAAAAGAGGTCTGTGCATAAATTTTGTGGTATCTGCCACCACCTATAAGCATTCATAGCCAACTGCGGGGAGCAGCTGGACCCTTCTGCTTGGGAGAACAACAAGAGGGCACTGTTGACAATTATAGGTATTTTAAAAGGGAAACTTTTAAAAATACTCATCCTGTCAATGCTTGGACAAGTGTTTTCCTGTTTTCCTGTGAGGATCTGAGTTTTGTCAATTGCAGTGTTTTCAGAGGTATACCACCACCACCACCACCACCACCGCCATCAACATAACCGCCATCACCATAACCGCCATCACGGCCACCTCTACCACTAGAGATTTCTCTGTCCTCTTTGAAGTATTTGATCAATAAACCAAAGGGTAAAAAGGGCCTTATTATGAATCCTTTTGTTCCCAGGAAACTCAGATCCTATCTTTTAGCTGTGGATTTCTGAAACTTTGCCAACATTATAATTAACTCTATATAGATGTTGTACTCTACGGAGGAATTGTACTCTGTATCATTCCCTTCGAATGACTTAGTGGATAGCCTGCTCCATCTCCAAACAGAGAAGTATTTTCTTAAATCTGCAGGTTTGAAATTGACTTCCCTCTTGTTTGTCATGTTTTTTGTGACTTTTTACTCTCCTGCTTTTCTGACTCCTCTGGAAAGGCAGGACATTTTAATCTCTACCTACTTCCCGTATTATAATTTGGCCTTAAAGCAGTGAGAGTAATTTGCTTAGCAATATGGTGACTGTAATCGATTAATTTTGCCCCCTTTTTATTATATTTATCTTTTTTATTCCCTACCAATGTCCTCTCAAAGGCAGAACTCTATATTCTAATAAAGTCAGAGGAACACCAGAAGCCTCAAATTGAATAGGAAATTTGTCTCAGTCAAAATGCAGGATAGGAGAATTGATTACTAAAAATATTTGCTATTAAAAGGATACAATTTTAGCACATGAAAAATAACGGTGAAAACATGCAGTGGCCATAAGCAAACATTACGTTCTGTCTTTTAAAATTCCCTGTCTTTTCTCTGTCCCTGAATGAGGGCATTCTGAAGGTTTGCTTCCTGACTTCCTGTTTGCCTTCAAATACAATCCTGCTAGAGGTCCTGTCCTTTGTCTTGGTATTAACTATCACATACTCAGAGACTTAACAGCTGCCAGTCTTCACTGAGGGCTGTGCTGGTTATTTTCAAGTTTAAATTAGGTGTACACACAGTTGTGGGGGAACAAGTGTTAATTTAGGACTCTATTAAATTTGGAAGAATTAATTAATATGTTTTACTCAAGGATTATGTACCTGTGACCGAGAATACATTTATAAATCTGAGAATTGAGTCTCTCTTCCCACCTCAGTCATGCTGATTAAATAACAGCAAGGTAGGCTGCCTGAACTGTTTTTTTCTTTTCTGTTTGTGTGACTGTCTATCACAATTTTATTTTCCTTATTCAGCAGCCCCTTGACTAACATGAATGCTACATTTAACTATGAGAAACATATTTAAGGAAATTAAATTCATCGGGGTACATTTATTGAGCCATTATTATGTGAAAATTTCATTTAAGAGCCATAGGGAATGAAAGAATGAAGATATGCTTTTTTCCTAAAGAAGCTTAGAGTCCATGAGAGTTTAAAATGAAGCTCCTATAAGTTCATCTGGGAAGTTTCTGGTGAGTAGTGAAAGGAGATGGGAGAGGCCCCAGGCATCAGAGTAGATAGAAACCTCTCGTTTGTTCACTGTACTTGGACTTCACTACTTATTTAATGAAGTTTGAATTTCTTTCCCTTTAGCCCAAGGCTGCTATCTGGCTCAGCGCTTAATCTTCACTTACGCTGCTTGCCATTAAGAAACAGCCAATATTTGTCTGAAATTAAGGATTGAGAAATCGATGTTTTAAAAAAGTGCATAGTAACCAATCTCCTGGGGTATTTACTCACTTTCAGAATCACTTCTACTTAAATCAATGCAAAAGCTCCAGGATTTATTGTTCTCCTTCAAGACCTAGCCCCTCTTCCTCAACATTACAAGGTCTTGCCTCTGAGTAATTCAGTCCAGAATAATGCCTGACGGGTTCCAGTAAGGCAGACTGTGGTGGCTTTTGCCTCTCTCTGCATCTCAAGTTGATCATATTTCAACATGTGTAGGGTAGGCAGGGAGACTTGTGAGCTGAGGGTAATGGTGCCACTGGCGGTCAAGTGGTAGCCAGAACAGGAGAGGAGGAAATAGAGATGGTGCATTTGAGAAGTTACCTGTGGCAGGAAGAAAATAAATCAGGATGTTAGCAGGGGTCGGTGGAATTAGTCTAATGTGGATATAGTAAACAAAGGAAGTGTTCTGAGGGTATAATATGAGTCGTATGAATGGAGAGTGGACAGTCAGGTTGTGGGAAGCAGGACTCACAGAGGGAACACAGAACTAGGGAACTTTGAAGTCAAGAGCCCAGGAAGAGATACATTGTGGGAATGAGGAAGGAGACAGCATCTTCAGGGAAAGAGACTTATTCTGGTAGAGCAAGAAGATCAATTATTTGGATACCATGCTCCCCATCTGCAAGGAGTAGCTAATGTGATTGACAAGAATGTAGATTCAAGAAGTCATGTTGAGTGTGAGAATGATGAATTGAAACAAATAAAATGAAGTTTAGTGGTAATAAATTCACAATTTCCCCTCTACATTAAAATAAATCATTTAAAGTGCAGAATGGAGGCAAAATGACTTATTATTATTTCATGTGGCAAAGAATAGCATTTTCCTTATAAAAGCTTTCATATTAATGATGCCAGCAGAGTAACATGATAACTTTCAAGCTAAGGCAGCCCTGGATTTAATGAACGTAGAGAATGAAGGACCCAGTACAGGGCAGTCTGTAATTTGATACCTCGAATATCTAAAATTGGGCTGGGACCCAGTCTATAACTGATGTGCTAATTAAATAAACTATGATACATTCTCATAAAGGAATACTGTGTAGTTATAAAAAAAATGAGGATGGTCTCAACGTACTAACTGGGAAGGATTTCCACGATATCTTATTAAGCAAAAAAAAAAAAAAATGTGCACAATAATAGATATGGCATGTTATGTTGTATTTACTTAAGATGAAAGAAATAAGAAAATATAATTATGTTTGTTTTATTTGCATAAATCAATTCCAAAATAATAAAAATGAACTTAAAAAAATATGGTTACCCACAGCAGGCAGAGTGGGAATGGGGTAGACAGGGGTAGGAGCAGGAGTAAGGTTTATCAGTGTCTGCCATTTAACTTTATTTTACTTTGATCATTTGAACATTTTACCAAGGTAAAAAATTATTTGTTTTAATGAGACTGATGATGTGGTGCTGGGGTTTGAATTTATAATAGAGAAGATAAAATCCAGGACAACTAACCAAAACTATCATCTTCCCAGGGGCAAGGTTTACACCTTGTATCTATAATTTATTCATTTCCATAGTATCTACAATCTTGCTTATTATGTACAGGGCTTTTAATTAAAAATTTGCTCATCAAATGAACAAACAAGTGAATATGTGAATGATATGACACGAGATGATATCTGACTTTAAATATATGAATGACTTTTGTGCCACAAGGAACGAGCCTTGTTTTCAATCCTATGTGGTCAAAGCAGAACCAGTGCACAACATTTACAGAAAGAAAAATTAGTGTGTTTCTTCAACAAGCATATCTGAGAGACTCTTTTGTAGCAGGCACCAGGAATAGCAAATGGAATATGATGTGGCTTAAGCTTTCAAGAGAGCAGTTTAGAAGCAGGGTGTCAGGCACACAGATAATCACAGTGTACTGAAGTGGGCACAGTGCTAGGAATAGACAGAGAATTGGGGGAGTGCTGAACAAACTTTAGATAGGGTGTATGAGTGGGTTTGGGGTACCAAAGATTCTTTGCTCGGCCAAACTTTAGTGAGGCTTTAGAACCTTCTCTTGGGGCTGCATTTATGCATTTTCTCATAAAATCCAGGCTTAGCAAAGAACTTTGCTAAGTCAGTTTAGCAAAACCCCCCCTAATCCTTGATATCTGATCATCCTCAGCAACTGATTAAGTTCCTCATCTGCCATCTTCCCCTGAGTGAAATCTGGTCACCTTGGTCTCTAGCTAGAATCCCATGAGGTAGGTTTATTCAGAATCCTTCTTACTCTGGATGTTTCGTCAACAATTTTCTATCATTAAAACTGATGCTTTTTGACAATAAATTCTCACTTGCCCATCCTGTATTTGAAGTAGAGCCCAGTCTCTCTCCCCCACCGCCAGACCCCATTGCAGTGGTCCCTGTACCTATCACAATGGTTTGGAGTAAAGTCTTTCTTACAGGGTTTTAACGAGTTATCATTGGATAGATTTTTAACAGGGCATTCTTGGAGAATGACATGCTGAGCTCAATCTTAAAATAAGGAAAGGAAGGAAAAGAAAGGAAAGAGGAGAGAGGAGGGGTAATCCAGGAAGAGGGAGGGAAGAACAGAGGCTCTGGGGAGAAAAGAGGAGGTGTGTTGTGAGGAACACTGAGTTATCTTGTGGGAACACTGGCAGATTATTTGACTAAGAAAGTACAAAACAATCTTGAAATCAGTATAAGGAAGATATTGGAAGCAGTCCCTGAGCTGAACAGGGAGTGGGGTTTCCTGGAGACCTGCATGTTCAAGCCCAAGCAGACTACGTGCCCACCTCTCAGCACAGTAGAAAAGAGAGCACAGACTCAGAATTCCAAATGCAACTGTGTCTCTTTGAAGAACCGAGCTGCAGAAAAAAAAAAAAAGGACGGGACCCTCACACCCGAGTTTCCTGATACATCAAAATTGCAGAATTTCTTTCCTACTTACGATCACCTCCCCCATTGCCTGGTGGTTGACGGAAGAGGAGAGACACCGTTGACACTCAGGGAAAGGAGAGGAGACCCCCTAAGCAGTAGGAGAAAGCAGTGAAGGTAACATGCTTGAAAAAAAGCATGTTTTAAAAGTGTACTGATAACATACATTGAAAAGAGTTTTGTAACCAGTACTGCATTAAGCAGTTATCATTCTGTTGAAGCTTAACGTTTCTCTAAGCACTGCCATACTGAGCTAGCTTGTTACAGGAGGGGCTAATTTTTTTTAGACCCGATATGATACTGCCTAGTTCTAAGTTCATTAATCATGGATGATTGCTGTTAAAACCTGCTTTGGGATTGTAGAGTCTCATATCACCCCTGCAGGAAGACTCTCTGAGAGGAGGAAATGTTTTTTGTTTGTCTTTTCTCCCTGGAAATCAATACAGGGGCTTGGTACCTAGTGGGAACATTAAATAAATTCTTTTTATGAATGAATATGGCTGTGGAGAATTAATAATTCTCTAATATCCTTTATCTGTACACTACTAGTTCACAGTCCTGTGAGCTAAGTGGCTCCTAGGAAGGTTTCAACACACACACATCTTTTACTGATGCAAAAGCAGAGGAACAGCAAGGTTAGGCAACTTGCCTGAGCTCACAGAGCTTGTCAATGATGAGATAACAAATATCTTTCTAACCAACAAGCTCATGGTTTTCAACTGCTATATTGAGAGATTTATGTGGCTTTTAAAAAATTATTTGTTCTCTTTCTCTTTATTTATATTTAAAACTTTCAAAGGCTACCCAAAGAAAACAAGGTAGGACTTCCATCCCCACCCCTGTTAATTTAGCCCCACAGTCATGGTTGCTTGTTAGAGGAAATCTCAGGGCAGCAGCCTGCGTTTCCTGTGGGAAGCCCCTGTCTGCTTCAGAGATTTGTCCTCTAATTTGGAGAACTGGTAGAAGCTGACAGCAGAGTGAGAAGGGTACAATCAGCTTCCTGACATGGGAAGAAAGCCCGTGAAGGGGTCAACTCCCTGGAGATCCTGGAGTCAACTACAGCATGGTGGTAACAATGTCCAGAGGGAATTGGGGCCAGCCTTTCCTCTCCAGATGGCTCATTGAGGACCGAAGACCCTGCCGTGGGGGGCTGCGGAAGGGGCTGTCCTCGAAGCAGGAATAAGCAATAACAAGGAGGAACCCTTCTGGAACCAACTGGGGCACACTACCCCTGTAAAGGAGGGATCCAAAATACTGTCACCCCACAGCGGGGTGCTGCCTCTCACGCCGCTCAGCTGGACTCGCCTGGCACTTCTTTTGATGTTAATAATTATAAATACACGACATACAGTCTTACATATGTTCCATTCTTTGGCAAAAGCCATTATAATAATCACCAGCATTTTGAGAGTGTGTCTCATTATAGTAAAATACTTGAGCCGAATACTTTTTACCTTGTAAGAGAAGCTGCAACGCTCTGTGCGTATGGTACGGTACTAATGAGTTACCGAGAATGTACTTTAACAGTTTTGTCTGTTTTCTTCTTAGGCATGATATTTCCTCCCTGCTTCTTTGAGTGTTTGTGCTTCCAAAGTCTGCAGGAAGTGTAACCCCACACCCCTGATTTCTTCAACTTCTCTCTCAACTATAAAGAAAATGTCCTTAATAAAACCCACAATGCTGGTTTCCCATCACATAGCTATGATTTTCTTTAAGAATTTAATTTACTTATTTATTTCCTGGGGGCATATGTGATAATTGAATACATTCATATTATTGGTAAAGATCAAATCAGTGTAATCAGGATATCCATCACCTTAAATATTTGCCTTTCATTGTGCTAGAAACATTGAATTATTCTCTTTTAGCTATTTTGAAGTAGGTAATAGATTATTGTAAACTGCAGTCACCCTACTGGTCTGTCACATGCTATGTCTTACTTTTTCTATTGCACTGTATATTTTTGCTCACTAATCAGCCTCCCTTTATGATTTTCTGTTATCTATCTTCCTTCTCCAATAAGATGTTAAGAGAAACACATTACTTTTCAAGAACTTGTATTTTAGTTTTTCTAAGATGGTGATTATGACAGCATTCAGTTTTACCTTTTCTTGGATCACTAATCTCAAAGGCCTTATACAGTTGCTGAGGCATTAATTTAACCACATTGGGAAACCACTATTTGAGGCATTATTTCATGATTGCGAATTTTCTAAATTTCTATAGCATTGCACACTTTTCAAAGAGCTTTTCATACCTAACTTATTTATTTATCAAAATAATTAGTCCCATTTGACAGTTAACATCTTGACTCAGGGAGGTTAAGTGACTTGCAGTTGAGTAGACTGAGGACTCGCTGGTCTCCGGTTTTAACTCTGGGGCTTTGATCATTGTGTTAGCTTGCCTCTCAGAGGGAGAAGTTTACCTAAGTTACTAATAATCAGACACAGGCTGCTCTCCAATTTACAGCTATTTAAAATAGTGGGGAAAGGGCAGAGGAGCATCTCATGTAGATGGGGTGTCTGGAGGGGTTGGTCTTTGATGTCTTTGCCTCCTAGGACTACCTTCTTTGGTCATTGCTATTCAATCAGAAGCACCATCTTCTTCACATTTTGCTCATTTGGTTACTCTAGAAGAAATGATAAGGATACAGGGACCTGAAAGATCAAATAACTCACCTCCCAAGTGACACGGGGGTGTAACAAGACAAATGTACTCAGCCTTATGGAATCTCCTGGTCTCTTTTACTGTCTTCTCTTCCACTCCACTTAAGCTGAGCAGTTCAACGCTGCAGTAAGCTAAGGTCATGCCACTGCACTCCAGCCAGGGTGACAGAGGAAAGGAAAGGAAAGGGAAGGGAAAGGGAAAGGGAAAGAGAAAAGGAAAGGGAAGGGAAAGGAAAGGGAAAGGGGAGGGAAAGGGGAGGGGAGGGAAAGGGAAGGGAAGGGAAAGGGAAGAGAAAGGAAAGGAAAGGGAAAGGGAAAGGAAAGAAAAGGAAAAGGAAAGGAAAGGGAAAGGAAAGGGAAGAGAAAGGAAAGGGAAAGGAAAAGGAAAAGGAAAGGGAAAGGAAAGAAAAGGAAAAGGAAAGGAAAGGGAAAGGGGAGGGAAAGGGGAGGGGAAGGAAAGGAAAGGGAAGGGAAAGGAAAGGGAAAGGGAAAGGAAAGAAAAGGAAAAGGAAAGTAAAGGGAAGGGAAAGGGAAAGGGAAGGGAAAGGAAAGAAAAGGAAAAGGAAAGTAAAGGGAAGGGAAAGGGAAAGGGAAGGGAAAGGAAAGGGAAAGGGGAGGGAAAGGGGAGGGGAGGGAAAGGAAAGGGAAGGGAAAGGGAAGGGAAAGGAAAGGAAAGGAAAGGGAAAGGAAAGGAAAAGGAAAGGGAAAGGCAAGGCAAGGAAAGGCCATTCCCCCTTCTTGTTTTACTTTCTCTTTCCTTTTCTTTAGTGTTGCTATACACTTCTCTCCTTTGCCAGTTCTGTGAATCTCTCAATCTTTCCCTTTTTTTTGTGGTACTCAGGATAGATGTCATTGGCTCCTGATAGAACAAGGGGTCTGAGTCCTTATTTGAAATATCATAAAGGAGCCAAGAACTTAGATGTCACAATATGACATGTGATAGTTGTGCAAATGATAATTAGTACCTCTTCCTTTTACCAACTGCCTGTTTAACTAGAGTGAGCAATGTTTTCAGGACATGTCTCTCCATCTCTATCTGTGCCCTCACCTCCATTTCTATATCTTCATTTATTTATGTACCTGTGCTTCTCTCTCTCCTTCAAAATGGTAAAGAGAAAATTAAAGGTTATAGTTTGGTTATACATATCTAAATACAATTTATTTTCTCACTTCTTTTGAGAACTTGTAAAATAAGAGTCACCCATAATGATACTTACAAAAAACATGTTGAGATTCATTTGAAAGCATATAGCCAGGCTGGGGAGGCTAAGACAGACATGTCTGCTTCCTCTTAGACAAAATTCATCTGATGAGATCGCCTAATTTCAAACATTCAGATGCATGGTTGTTAGTCAATGATCTACTAATAGAAATGTTGCACCCTGTTAACAAATATTCTGTTCAAGTTTATAGAAAATTTTCTTAATATATGTGATATTTGTTGTTTAAAAATCACTTATAATAGATAGTAATATGATAGTTTCATCTTTCCTTTCCTTACATTTTCTTTGAAATAGGGTCTTACTCTGTCAACCTTGCTGGAGTGCAGTGGCATGACCTTAGCTTATTGCAGCTTGAACTGCTAGGCTCAAGCAATCCTCTTCTTCAGCCACCTGGGTAGCTAGGACGACAGAAACCAGGCTGTTTTTCTACTAAAGAACCCCTATGTCTGTGAGTGACTGTTCACCCAGCTTACCTTTAGATACAGGTGTTAATGAAGTATAAACAGGAATTGTTATCAAGAGTGATTCCTTGACTGTAGACACCATGTTCTACGTTCACTTGAAGAAGTATTCTACTTTCTCTTTATTGCTGTAGCACTGCTATGGACTGTACATTTGTATCCCAATTCATTTGTTCAAGTTTAATCCCTAACAGGAAGTTATTTGGAGGTGGGACCTTCTGAAGGTAATCAGGTCATGAGAGTGGAGCCCTTTTGAACAGGATTTGTGTTCTTTTAAGAAGAGAAAAAGGGCTCAGCGCCTGTGGCTCAAGTGGCTAAGGTGCCAGCCACATACACCTAAGGTGGCAGGTTTGAATCCAGCCCAGGACCGCCAAACAACAATGAAGGCTGCAACCAAAAAATAGCCAGGCATTGTGGCAGGCGTGTGTGGTCCCAGCTACTTGGGAGGCAGAGGCAGGAGACCCTCTTGAGCCCAGGAGCTGGAGGTTGCTGTGAGCTGTGATGCTATGGCACTCTACCCAGGGGGATAGCTTGTCTCAAAAAAAAAAAAAAAAAAAAAGAAGAGAAAAAGAATGCTGGGAGACCTGTCCTTGAACGTGAGGCATTAAAGCAAGGACTTATTGCTACTGAATAGTACAGAAGAAAAGCAAAGAGGATTAGCTGTGGATTCAAATGTTGGTTTAGGAGTTGATCTTATTATTGCTGCCTTTGAGTCAAATTATTCACAGGTCCTGGCTGAGACTGAATATACAGATATGTGGTATATGGCCACAACTCTAGTTCTGGGAGTGCCATTGTAGCAGAAAATCAAATCCTAGAAATGACATAGAAAACAGTCTAGAACAAAAAATGTGGCCTATCTTCATCTGTAATTTGAGAACCCTTCTGGTTATTTATACTTATCAAAGAGATGATAATACATAAAACATAAATAACTCCACATAAAATCTAAATTAGTTAAGTAATGTTTAATTCATAAATATTTTAACAGAGCTTTTTGGAGTCTAATAATGACATTTTAAGAGTTGATTTCCTTTTTTAAAAATTTTTTTTTTATTAAATCATGGCAGTGTACATTAATACTATCATGGGGTACAGTGTACTATTTCTGTATACAATTTGAAATACTTTCATCCAACTGGTTAACATAGCCCTCATGTCTTTTTCTTAGTTATTGTGTTAAGACATTTGTATTCTACATTTAGAGTGATACACATGTACCCTTATAGGATGAACCATAGGCGTGATCCCACCAATCACCCTCCCTCCACCTACCTTCCACCCTCCCCTTACCTCCCTCTCCCCTCTCCCCATATTCCTGGGCTAAAATTGGGTCATAGCTTTCCTATGAAAGCTATAAATTAGTTTCATAATAGGGCTGAGTACATTGGATACTTTTCTTCCATTCTTGGGATACTTTGCTAAGAAGAATATTTTCCAGCTCCATCCATGTACACATGAAGGAGGTAAAGTCTCCATCTTTCTTAATGGCTGCATAGTATTCTATGGTGTACATATACCACAATTTCTTGATCCATTAGTGGATCAATGGGCTCTTGGGCTTCTTCCATGACCTAGCAATTATGAATTGAGCTGCAATGAACATTCTGATACAAATATCTTTATTGTAGTGTGATTTTTGGTCTTCTGGATATATACCTAGTAGAGGAATTATAGGATCAAATGGCAAGTCTATTTTTAGTTCTCTAAGTGTTCTCCAGATGTCTTTCCGAAAGAAACGCATTAGTTTGCAATCCCACCAGCACTGTAGAGGTGTTCCCTTTTCTCCACAACCACACCAGCATCTGTGATTTTGGGATTTTGTGATATGGGCTAATCTTACTGGTGTTAGATGATATCTCAAAGTAGTTTTGATTTGCATTTCTCTGATGATTAAGGATGGTGAGCATTTTTTCA
>CAUYQV010049763.1:0-34549 GCA_963574575.1 Galagoides demidoff | reverse complement strand
AAAAAAAGAAAAAAGAAAAAGAAAGTTAGGTTGTTATTACTGGCTTGTTTTTTTCCTTCTTTTTCTTATCCATCTTTGAAAAGACAGTGTTTATATGTGGCTGTAGTGCTTAACATGTGATAGTTACTGTGTGATTCCTCCAGAAAGTTATACCTACTTTACAACCATGGATAAGGTTTGATTGAGGCCTTTTTCTAATTTGTCATCAATGCCTATCTTAACTATCTTTAAATATTCATCATAAACATAGGCAAAAGGAAAAATAGTGTGTCATTTTCAGTGTGCATCTTTAGTTATTGGGTAGAGCATATGTTAATGGATATTTTCATTTTTATTTCGTGACTTGTTAGATCAGATCCTTTTACCTGTGTTGTTTATAGATTACTTGGCTTTTTCTTATTGTTCTGTAGTATCTATAGCACGAATGGTAACCCTTTGTCATGTATGTTGCAAATATTTACTCAGTTGATTTGTTTTAAGTTTGTTATGGTGTCTTTTCCCACAGAGAATGTTTTTTTCTTCTTTTTTTGGTACTTACACTTGTCCCTTTTTTCCTTTATAGATTCGGTTTATTATCATGCTTAGATTTTTTTACTGTAGAATTATAAGATCCTTTTCATGTGGCTCTTCTAGCAACACCATTGTTTCAGATATTTAGGTCACAGATGTTGAGCTTCTCTGCATGCCTGTCTGTCATCACTAGTTTGTTCTTCCTTACTGTGTCTTGACTTGGAAATCAAAGGTATATGTTTGTGAGAGATTGTTCATTGAATTCCTCGTTTTGTAAATGAGGAAACTAAAGCTTTAGTGATCTCCTGAAGGTCATATCCAGCCATCTTCTGGCAGCACCAACACTAGAACCCAATACTTACTATTTTTATTCCTTTCCAATTTCCATTTCTAATTTGGATAAGTGGTCACTGGATTAAAGTTTACTCCTTTAGCATTTGAGTGCCAATATGTACCACCAGAGTACTAGGCCCTGGTGATAAAAGGTATGAATCAACTAGACACAGCTCCTGACATTTTGAGTACAGAATAACACATATGGCAGACAATAAAAAGTACACAAACTCATGTATAATTGTTATTCAGGATAAGAATTGTGAAGGAAATGAGTATAATGGGGCTTAGAGGCTATGTAGACAGGGTGGTCAGAGAATGCCTTCTCAGGAGGTTATAGAATTTAAAGTGAGACTTGAAAGATGAAAAGAAGCAGGGATGGGGAACCTGAGGCCTTCTGATTTTAAGGATGTTCTTTTTTTAAGCATCATAGGAGGCAAGAAAAGCTTTATTTTTAAGCATCATAGGAGGCAAGAAAAGCTTTATTTTTAAGCATCATAGGAGGCAAGAAAAGCTTTATTTTTCTCTGCTGCACCCCTTTTCATAAAAGTTTTTGTGTAATTTATATTGCATCAAAAGGCCACATTTAAGGATTCAGAAGGCCACATGCAGCCTTAAGACTGCAGGTTCTCCACCCCTGACTCAGCGAGAGAGTGTTCCAGACAGAGAATGCAGCGAATACAGAAGCTCTGAGAGGGAAGAGCTTGGCGACTATTTAGGCTTCAGGGGTTGCAGCTGATGGAAATGTGAGAGGGCATAAGCACCTTCACTGTGGATGTGTCGGTTGGCAAGTTGCTAGGTAACTTTTACCATCCATGTTTTGCCTATTTTTCAGACAACTCCTTTGACACTTGGTTTGTAAAAATCTGTACTGTTCATTCCTTTCCAAAACCACATAAGCAGCTGGAAAAATTCAGTGATAAAGTCTTTATTTTCACATTGTTATGTGAAATCTTGTCTTGTAATGGAAACATATCTTTATCTGGGTCAAAACACATGCAGAGTTTTTTGGAGTTACTGCTCATAGCTAGAAGTATTAGTAAAAACAAATCCCCTTCAGATGGAATGTAGTTCATAGATCTATTTATCCTTTCAAAATGAAGTAAGAGAAAAAATTTGTTATGGCAGATAATAAAAATGGAAAAATGTTTGCAGTGTTTCTTAACCCATGAATATTTTTCAGGGCAAAATTGTTCTCTTGCTGGTTTTTATGTAGCATCTGTGGATGTGTTCTGTTCTTTCCGTTTTAGGAAGGTATATTGAGATAGTATGGAGGAAGGAATAGAAAGGAAGGCCTGTTGTATACTCTTGTGTTATCATTTTGTGCCTATGTGTAAGTTTGAGGTTGTGGGGTCTGTCTAAAGACAGAGAACTTATTTCTTATTTAAAACTAAATAGATAAATGATTGACATGAAGAAACTTATTCATGGCTGGTGTACTCTCCCTATATCCCCCAGAATATGTATTTCAGAAAAAGAAGGAAACCTGAATTCTGCACAGTTATTAGTTCGAGAGATAAGTTCAGTTACATAATTCACATTTAATTATTTGGTAGTCCTTGAGGGATGCTAAACCCTTATCATCACCTTGCCCTGTTAATACAGATTTTCTTGAGAGATTTAGGCTTCACGCATTAGTGAAACATTAATCACTTTGTGTTCCAGTGATGCTGAAGAAGATACTGTCTCTGATTTCAAGGAGCTCAGAGACTTGTGGGGCAAATAGCTATGTAAACAGCATAACGTGATGTGATAAATGATATGAAAGATGTATGGACAGCATATTTGGGGGCACACAGAGAACAGTTAGTTTTGAAGATTGTCTTGCAAGGAGGAGGTGACAATTATGGGAGGCCTGGAAGGATGAACTGGAGTAAGACTGGGGCAAACAATGCTTAGAGCAGCAGTGTGTATGAACAGCAGATCTGCCCACTTGCCAGGTGGTTGTGGTGTGGGTGCATCGTTAGGCATGTGACAGAGCAAGTGGTGGGAGGCAGAACTGGAAAGCTGTGATGGGCCTTTTATGAAGGGCCTTTCAGGTATATTTACGAGTTTGGACTTGATTCTGCTGGAAATGGAGAATTATCAGGGACTTTAAAGCCGCAGAAGGATGTTCTTTCCGTTTTAGGAAGGTATATTGAGATCGTATGGAGGAAGGAATAGAAAGGAAGAGACGAAGGGGGGAAGACCAGTTAGGAGGCTAAGCAAGATACGGTGAAACCTGAGCTGGGATTGTAGAGCAAAAGCCATCAGTTTCTGAAACATTTTTGAGACTGTCCTAAGGCTCTGAGAGGCAATGTGTTGTAATGAAATCTGCATTTTATGGGAAGGCAGGATTGCTGAGGTTCTGGCTTTTATTCTGCTCCTGGTGTCACCTTGAACCCCTTAATCATTTCCAATTCTTGTTGGCAAAGGGTGAGCGCTGGTCCTCCTGCTTATCCCTTCAGTTCTGGCATCTAACAAAGGAAAACTGAAGTAAATAAAACAATAAAAACCTTAAACAAAATTGACAAAGTTTAGAGTTTCACATCCTCTTTTTCTTCTTTTGCAGTGGATAGCCTTTCTTTCTATTGTTGTATTGAAAAATTTAGAACAGAGATAAATCCAGGTGTTGGATTATTAGGATTGTTCAGGTGTTGATTTTTAAAAGCCTTTAATTGTGTGATTGACTAACAGCAGTACTTGACTTACCTGCCCAATATGTGCATATATGTACGTATTTATATATTTTTCCTCTTGTTCCTGTTTACTACTGTGTCAGCATGGTCCCACTTCATATATTCTTGACATTTGTATTTAATATTTTTAAAAGATTTCAATTGCAATTTTCCTTTTTTTTGCTTTTAGGAGGGATAAACTTATTTAATTGGAATTATTTTCTGCCTATTTTGTATGCTTTTGATCTCTCTCAGTTACCTAGGTAGTTTGGGATGTATCATTCCTGAGTCTTTCCCAGACCAGCTTGACATTTGTCAGACCATGAGTGTCAGTAGACTTTGCTTTTAAAATAAATAGGACATAGTTTGCAATGGTTTATATTTCCCACTCTTACTTGAAGTGGGTTTCTGGGAACTGTTCTTTTCTACTGAGAAGCATAGAGACCCTTAGGAGATGATGTAATACAGTTGAATACTTACTTTTGTTGCAGTTATTAAAAGTGTTAACTTTTTAAATAATACGTTGTTAAAAGCACCTCTTTTCTTTTCATTCTAGTTCCAAAAGATCCAAAACCCCAGTGGAGACGGGTAGCATGGAGTTATGATTGTACCTTGCTGGCCTATGCAGAAAGCACAGGAACTGTGAGGGTGTTTGATCTCATGGGGAGTGAACTCTTTGTCATTTCCCCGGTATGTACATGCCTTAAACTGATACCACCTGTTTTTTCAATGCCTTCCAGATACAGGTACTGGAATGAATGCGAAAATAGACTTAATAGAGGTATGAGTCACAGTAATAAGCTGTGCACTTAATATGCTCAGAATCTAGTTAGAGGTCTTTATTATATGCATATTTATTCTTTGTATTTTGTAATTCAGTATCTGGATGTAAACCACCTGAGATATGGAGTTGTTAGAAAATTCTAGTGAGGAAAGGAAGTCAATTGGCTGTTGCAACAGGAACAACTTTAAGAGGAGTTAGAACTTGTTACTCAAAAGAGGATAGAAGTTGAAAAGGAGAGTTGAGACAAAAATTAATGGTAGTAATAACTTGTATTTGTGCAGTGCTTTATACTTTATTGATGACTTCAATGTGTGTTCTCATTTTATATTCATGGCATGTCTTTGAGTAGGTTGGGCAGGTATTGTCCTCATTTTAGATTTAGAAAACTGAGATGGAGTGGGAGAAAAATGGCTTTTCCCATGGTAGTTCAGTTAGTAAGTGTCGAGGAATCCAATGCTTTTTTTTTTGTATCATCCTTCTCCAAATGAATGGGATATAGAGGCATGTACAGCAGTTGTTTTAAATCTGGCTGCATCTTAGAATCACCTGGAGAGCTTTATAAAGAAAAGAATCACCTGGAGAGCTTTATAAAGAAAAGAAAAGAAACAAAACAAATTATTAGTTTGCCCAGACTCTACCCACAGAAGTTCTGATTTAATCTGAATGGGGCTGGCTGTTGAAATCATTTATAAGCTTTTCAGCTTATTTTAATTAGAAACTAGATCAAGAACTGATGAAGCAGAGAATGATTTTTGTTTATAAGTAGTGAGTGGAAAAACTCAAAGAAGTGTCTTGTACTCATATTATGGAAGTTATAGGGAACCAAACTAAGTAATTTGGGTTACTAGTTTCTAGACTAGTGCTGTGTAATGGAAATATAATATGAACTATATATGTGATGAAGTATAATTTTAAATGTTCTAGTAATAGCAAAGAAACAGGTGAAATTTATTTAATACTGTATTTTATTACATCTAATATATCCAAGATATTGTCATTTTAATATGTAATCAGTATGAAGTATTATTATTATTATTTTTTGAGACAGAGCCTCAAACTATCCCCCTGGTTGGAGAGCTATGGCATCACAGCTCACAGCAACCTCCAACTCCTGGGCTCAAGTGAGTCTTCTGCCTCCGCTTCCCAAGTAGCTGGGACTACAGGTGCCTGCCACAATGCCTGGCTATTTTTTGGTTGTATCCATCATTGTTGTTTGGCGGGCCCGGGCTGGATTCGAACCCGCCAGTTCAGGTGTATGTGGCAGGTGCCTTAGCCACTTGAGCCACAGGCACTGAGCCAATATGAAGTATTATTAATGAGATTTTTCTTTTGTATTCTTCCTTTGGTCTCAAGTCTTTGAAATTTGATGTGCATTTTTATATTTATGGCACTTCTCAATTCCGACTAGCCACATTCATTGTGTAGCTCTAGAAAGGGTGTTAGGGAGGAATAGACTTTTCCTCTACCACAGGGGTGTCTGGCCTTTTTTCTTTGCTGCTGCACATTGGAAAAATAAGGGTTGTCTTGGGCCATACATTAAATACACAAACACTAACGAACGGTGAAGCGCAAAATAAAAGTTCTCTGCATACCTTTTTATGATATCTGATACCACAGGTAAGCAAGACAGTCTTCAAATAATGGATGGCCTTCATACATCCTGAGGACCGCAGATTGGACACCCCTGCTTACCCTCTTAAATTTAGTAGCTAAGGGCTTGCAAATTAAACTGACAAAAGACAGATTAACAAGAGAAAAGGCATATCATTTTTATTGATGTTAATGTTTTGATGAGCATTGGGAGTGTCACAGAAAAGTGAAAACTGAAAGAAGCAGCTAGACTCAGGGGCTTATGTACTCTTTTAATAAGGGGCTATTGTGGAGAAGTGACTAGACAAAGAAAAGGGAATTTGGGCTTCCAGAGATGGTGAATTGTGGGGAAGAGACTAGGAAATATATGAAGGAAACTAATGAAAGATGAGGATTAATTTTATAAGGTCTGTTTATGTAGACTCATTTTGGTGTGACTTCCAGTCTCTGGGGATCCCATCTCTTCTTCCTGGTACAGAAAGGCACTTTTGCAAAGAGAAATTTATGACTTGTATTTAGGCTGATAAGGGGAAACAGAGAACTTTACCTGCTAATTCTCAGTTGCCTTCAGGTCAAAATAAACTATGCCAAATTAATGCATTTTGGGGTAGCATATCAAGGGTGATAGACTTTATTATGTGTGCTTTTTAAGGGGCACAGGCATTCAGATGTTCAGCAATACAGCGTTTTAAGTTTGCTGCTTGGGCAAATGGAACATAATTGGTGACCCCTCCTTTTTTTTTTAAGCTTAGTAGTAGAAATTAATTTTTGCAAACTTGTATCTGAAAACAGGCTCTTAGAGTTCTCTGAGGCATTAACTGTTTTTCCTCCTTTTTGGGCAATAGACATATAATCTGAATAGAAATTTACTTATCTTGATGGACATCTCATTCAAGGAAGCTACTGTGGTTTCAGCCTGGTTTTGGAGGGCTGGTCTAGCTTTGAGTGTCTAGTTCTACACTGTGATGCTTATGATTTTCCATTATAGAGGGTAATTCTGGAGCTCTCCTCTTTAAAGTGTAACTGGTAAAGCCAGTGTCTCAGATGTTTTCTAATTAAGCATGCATTAACTTTTATCTAGTATGTTTTTAGTAACTTAATTTCTCGCTCTCCTCAAGGCATCCAGTTTTGCAGGTGATTTGAGCTATGCCATTGCTGGGTTGATATTTTTAGAATACAAAGCAAGTGCACAGTGGTCTGCAGAACTCCTGGTCATCAATTACCGAGGAGAACTTAGAAGTTACCTTGTAAGGTAAAAAAGTACTTTGGAAAGTTGTTTTTGAAATAATGTTTATTTCTCTGGCTTAATGTCAGATTTTGGCATTTTTTTCCCTCCAGTATGTTAGAAAAGCTACAAATACAATAGGAAAGTTGAAAAAACAATTTAGTGAACACCTGAATACTTGCTATGTTCCATTTCTCTTTATGTATCCATCCATCCCACTGTTCAGCTATCGACCAATCTTTCTTTTCAATATATTTCCAAATAAGTTGGAGACACCAGTATTCAAATTCTTTAGCATGCATACCATCACTTAGAGTTTAATATTTGTTTATGGTTTTATTTCTTTTGAGGTAAAATTTACATAGATCTTAATTGTGCATCATGTATGGGCTAGTGAGTTATGATAAATGCATAATTTGTACGATTTAAACTTCTGCCAAGATACAAAACATTACCATCATGCTAGAAAGTTCCCTCATGCCCCTTTCTAGTAAATCTCTGTCTACACCATCTCCCAGAACAGCTACTGTTTAAAAATTTTTAGTTATAGATTTGTTTTGCTTGTTCTTATAATTCACATTATTGGAATCACTTATAATTGGCTTTCCATAACTGTGGATTTTGCATCTGCAGATTCAATCAACTGCATGTTGAAAATATTTGGAAAACAATCATATCTGTGCTGAGCACATGCAGACTTTTTTCCTTGCCATTACTCCCTGAACAATACAGTATAACAGTTATTTACATAGCATTTACATTGTATTAGCCAGTATAAGTAATCTAGAGGTGACTTAAAGTGCGTAGATTATATGGAAACACTACACCACTTTTATATCAGAGATTTGAACATCCTTGGATTTTGATATATTTGAACCAACTCTCCACAGATACCTAGGGACAACTTTAGTATGTACTTTTTTGCCTAAGTCTTCATTCAGCGTAATATTTTGAGATTCATCCATATTTTCACATAGATCAATAGTTTATTCCTTTGTATTGCTAATCAGTATTCATTGTATGCATTTCTTTTGTTTTTTTTAATCCATTATTCTATTGATGGACCCCTAAGTTTCCAGTTAAGTGCTATTGTAAATAAAGCTGTTATGATCTTTTTTGTGCAAGTCTTTGTAGATAAAATATTTTCATTTCTCTTGGGTATCTTCAAGTTGGATTGCTGAGTCATAGGGTAGATGTAGTTTATTTTTATAAAAGCTGCCAGTAGTTGGATCAATTACCTTCCCCACTATAATGTAGCAGAGTTCTGAAGTTTTACATCCTTAGCCATTTTTGATGTTTGTCTTTTTAATTTAATTGTGTATTTAGTGACTTCCATTGTGGTTTAATGGTATTTGTTTCTTATTTACCTTCCTAAATTTAGTGTTGGAACAAACCAGAGCTACCAAGAGAGTCACTGTTTCAGCTTCAATAGTCATTATCCTCATGGAATCAACACAGCCATTTACCATCCTGGTCACAGGTGAGCAGCCATTTGTTCTCTTATTTAGTGGAATATTAAGTAGATAGAGAAATCTCGGCACAGATTTAGAGAAAAGAAACTGTCCATTTTGATTCTTATTTTGGCTTCTTCATTTCCTTCTTTATGTCTAGTTACCCTTAATATCTGCAATATCGTTGTCATCTTCCTATTATTATTCATGCTTATCCATCTGACCAGAGCTGCTCTGAGCCAGATGGGGGCACTGGGGATATGGATTGAGGAATCTCTTCTTTTCTCTTAACCTTCTGGACCTTATTTTTCTCATCTATAAAAGACTCAAATACCTATCTCAGCATTATTGAGAGAACTACTGAAGTACCGTATCTAAAGTGCCCCCACACAGAGGACCTCTTTAGACATTACTTCCCTTCTTTCTTTCCATGGTTGCATTGGTTTTCCACAGTCCCTCCAACAGTTTTATCCCATCCTTCTTAAATGTCACTGCTGCATGTATTTGGCATTTACACTGAGGGTTACTGGAAACCTTATGACATTTTCTACTTCCATTTATTTCTTTCTTTTAATTTTGTTATGTGAGAATGAGATATACATGTATCTTTTAGGTTTGCTAAGCTAACTGTTTGGTTCTCTAGATGGAAACTATTTGAGTAAGACAAACCTGAGTTTTTAATTTTGGGGCACGCTCTGTCTATTGGCACATCCTTATACTCTGTGACTCTCAATATGCTTAAGACTTTTTGAGTGAAAATGTATGCAAGTTTCATATTCTGTTCAGTCATATACCTGTGTGGTGCTATTGTGGCATTTTTATATTTTAGAAGAACACACCCACACGGAAGTCCCCTTTGTGCTCCTCCCTCATCCTGTCCTCTTTGTCTCTTGAATTTTGTGTACCTTATTCCCTTGCTTGCTTTATAGTTTTCCACTTACTTACACCTAGTTTTGCTGTTTTGACTTGATATGAATGGAATCACACAGGAGACTTACAAGTCTTGCTTTATGATTTGCTTTTTGATGCCTGTTGTTTTAGTTCATTCATTTTTAACTACTACTAGAACTTTTCATGAATAGTTTGCAACATATTTATCCATTCTCCCATAGATGAAATTGATTTTTTTTCTTTTTTTTCAGTTTTTTGTTTTAAAAGTAGTACTGTGGTAAAACTTAGTGTTTATTTCCTTGGCATATGTCTAAGAGTTTCTGCAGGATATATAATTGGGAGTGGAATTGCTGAATTGTCATATAAGTACATCTTCAACTTTATTAAATGATGCCATATGTTTTCCAGAGTGGTTGTACCAAGTACCAATTTGCAACCCTATTAGAAATATTTGAAAGTTTCTATTGATTCACATTCTCAGTACTCTTGATGATATCAGACTTTCAAATTTGTGCTGCTTTGGCAGGAGTAAAAAAAGTATGTCAAGATACTTGGTTTTAATTTGCATTTCTCTGGATGCTGATGAAGTTGAGCAGATTTTTATTTGTTAATGGCCATTCATGTTTTCTCATCTTTGAAATGATTTTTTATATCTTCCTGTGATTGGTCTTAACAGTTTTATATAATCTGAATATTAGTTCTGGATCTATGATATGCACTAGGAATATCTTGTTCTAAGAATGTGACTTGTCTTTTAAAAGTTTTTTCATATATTTACTTTCTAAATTTAAAAAATTTAGGCCAGGTACAGTGGCTCATGCCTAAAATCTTAGTAGTCTAGGAGGCTGAGGAGGGAGGGCTCCTTGAGTTTAGGAGTTGGAGGCCAGTGTTGTCTCATGCCTAAAATCCTAGCACTCTGGGAGGCTGAGGAGGGAGGACTACTGCTTGATTTTTAGGAGTTGGAGTCCAGCCTGACCAAGAGCAAGACCCCATCTTTACTAAAGAAAAATAGATGGGCTTTGTGGTGGGTGCCCATAGTGCCTGCGCCAGGGAAGCTGAGGCAAAAGGATTGCTTGAGCCCGGGAATTTGAGGTTGCTGTGAGCTATGATGCCACAGCACTCTACCCAGGGCAGCAGAGTGAGACTCTGCCTCAAAAAAAAGAAAAAAATTAAAAGTGTTTTTTGTAGAGATGACATCTTGCTATTATTGTCCTCATACTCCTGGCTTCACGTGATTTGCTTACCTTGCTTCCCAAAGTGGTGGAATTATGAGCATGAACCACTGTGCCTAGCCATATTTAATTTTTATTGAATAAAAATTGCACATACTATCAAGTATTTAAATAGTTAAAAAAAACTGACTCATTTGATATCTTACTTTCCAAAGGTCACCACTTTTGGGTATTTTACTTGATTGCTTTAGTTGTTTTTATACATCTAAATGGAAAGCTTACATTATACTTCTTGATTCTAAATGCACACAGTATGTAATTGGCTTCCCTTTATGGAAGATGTGTATTTAGTTTTCTTATTCCACTACATTATCTGCTCACTGAACCTTTGCTTGCTCTCTTATTATATTTATATCATCATTTTTTATTATGATTATTATTATGGTTATGTAGATACTATTCAAAGGTGAGACAAGCTTTTACCGTATTTCATGATTGCTTTTCCATTTTTACTTATTTGTTTATTCATTAATTCATTCAATACTGTTGGGATATACTGTTGTAGGTGCTTGGGATATGTCTTCCTCATGGAACATGCAACAAACAATAAACAAAGTATATGAGGAGCTAATTATTATGGGAAAAATGATCAGAGAGTAGAGTTTAGGTTACAATTTTATTCATTTATTTGTTTATTTAGATAGTATCTTACTCTGTTGCACTGGGTAGAGTGCCATGACATCAGCTTAGCTCACAGCAACCTCAAATTGCTGAGTTCAAGTGATCCTGTTGCCTCAGTAGCTGGGACTACAGGCACCCGCCATGACACCCAGCAAGTTTTTCACCTTCTTAGCCTCCCAGCGTGCTAGGAGTACAGGCTGAGTCACTGTGCCCTGCCCAGGTTACAGTTTTAAATAGAGTACCTGGTTACCTTCATTGAGAAAGTTAAAAATTTGCACAAACACCTGTAAGAGATAAGAATGTTAGTTATTTATGTATCTAGGATAAGAATGTTGTACTCAGAGGGAATATCCAGAGCAAAAGCTGTGAGTTGGGAGTGTGCTTGGCATGTTCTAGGAACAGCAAGCAAGCCAGTTAGGCCAAAGCAGATTGACAAGGAGAGTAACAAGTCCAAGTCAGGAGAGAATGGTGAGTGCTGAATCATGCATGGCATTGTAGGTTATGATGAGACTTACCTGGTAACTTCTTACTTGTATGTATTTACTTTCCTGTAGTTAATGATTTTTTTTTAATTTTCCAAGTTTTTAAATGCATTTACCACACATTTCCCCCCAAACTCACCCGATTGTGTAAATCGCCATTCATCAGATCACATATGTCAGGCGTTTTGTGAGTTTCATCCTCTTGAGGAAGCTTTCAGACTTTCTGATCTTGTCCAGTTTAGATTTATACCTGCCATATCTGCTGTCTTGGAGTTTCACTTCCCTATCATCTTGAGGATTCCTTTCATATTTTTCTTTGTTGCATGACCTGCTTTATGGATTCCTTGCTTTTTCTCTTTTGGATAATTTAACTGTTTTGGTGGGTCACAACTTCCTTTTACTTCCTTAGAAAGGGTTTGTGGGAAGTATAATTTTAGAAGCCTTGCATGTCTGGAAAATGGCTGTATTCTATTTTCATGATTAATTGATGTTTAGCTGCATAGAAATGTAGGAAGGACATACCATGTTTTGCTGTGTGTAATGCTCTCGCTTGTATAATGTGACCCATGTTTTTGGCCCAAAGTTTCAGGGAAAAAAATCTTTTTTTTTTTTTTTAATTCAGACTTACAGCTTAAAGATTTTAGTATGTGAAAACTATCTTGACATTTTCCAAGGGATTTTTCAATAATTTTTGTTAACATATTGACTAGATTGCTAGCTCTCACCTAACGTGTACACAGAGAAATAATGTTGTTCTTCATTGGCTGAACATGTTTTCGTTGCAAGTTCATCATAAGTTCAATAACTGATTTCTGTGTTCCAGTGATTATTTTACATATGGATATTGTTACTGCTTTCTAGAGTTACACTTTTAACTCATATTCGTAAATGAAAGAATTAAAAACATTTATATAGATACAGAATTAAGTCTACACATGTGTAATGCACATCTTTATTTTTCCTTCAAAAATTTCGGCAGAATGTCTACATTATACATGGCAAAATACGATAACACACCCATAGAATTTAGAAGATACTGCTCTGTTTTATTCTACCTTTTAGTGTTACTCTTGAGAATTCTGTCATTTTAGTATAAAAACTGTGTTTCTTTCTCTGCTTGTTGTTCCCTGTTCCTTGGTATCTAAGATTTTCTTTCCCCTCACTGTTCTGAAATTTAAGCATATTATAACTTAGGTTTATTAATATCCACAATGCTCGCCCTTTACTTTGGGTACTCATAACTCTTACTTTTGAGAAAATTCTTAGAATTCTTTCTTGGATTGTTTTTGCTCCACTGTTTTTTCTGTCCTCTCTGGGATTCTATTATCTAAATATAGAGTCTCCTAGAACCATCTTTAATATTCTGTTTCTCTCCTATTCCCCCCTTTGTTTTTTGTTGAAAAAAGGAAGTAGAAGATTGTTTTAATTTTTTCTGTATAAATACATGGACTAAATGAAGAAAGTTTGAAATACTTTTTGAGATCTTTTATAAATATAATGAACTACTGAAGCCCGATTCTAATTTTAAAAAATCTGTATTCTAGTTAATTTTTGCTGATATATTTTGTGTTTTACTAATTCTTCTGGACCTCATCTCATTTTTCTTTTTTTTTGAGACAAGAGTCTCACTTGGTAATCCTTGGTAGAGTGCTGTGGTGTCATAGCTCACAGCAACCTTAAACTCTTGGGCTCTAGCAGTTCTCTTGCCTCAGCCTCTCAAGTAGCTGGGACTACAGGTGCCTGCCACAATGCCTGGCTATTTTAGAGATGAGGTCTTGCTCTGGCTTAGGCTGGTCTTGAACCTGTGTGCTCAGGTAGTCCACCTGCCTTGGCCTCCCAAAGGCTTGGATTACAGGTATGAGCCACCGTGCCTAGGTGGACCTCATCTCTTTTTTAAATCATTCATTGTGGTTTTAGTTTTAATTGTTATATTTAATTTATACATATTCTCTAAAAATCTTTTGTCAGAGGAGAGAAAAGGGAGTTGAAATGAATCTTCAGTGTGCCACAGGTTGTTTTGAGGATTAAATATCTAACACATAGATATTAGATATCATGTTCAGGAAATGATAGATATAATTATTATCTCCGGTCGGGTAAATACGATAGTATTATTATTATTATTTTTTTACAATAGTGTTAATTTATTCCTTTTGACTTGCATGGCTCCTTTGTTGAAGAGTTAGTTCTTACATTTTTATGAAATTTGAAGATCAGTTTCAAAGTCTGGGTAATAAAAAAAAATAAAAATAACTAACTTTAATAAGTAATCTGAAATAGTAATAGACTTTTATCTTGAATGTAATTAAGTGACTATATGCAAAGTTAGAGGTCTTCACATTTTATAAAATTGAAAGTAATTGTATACACTGCAAATAATTACAGATTTTTTTTTTGTATCAAAACTTTTCTTTTGATTTTAAAATAAACACATTACAAGAAGAAGAGAGTCATGGCATTTTAATTCTAATTTTTTCAACTTCTTGTATAAAGGTTGGCCCTTTAATAAATTTGCTTTAAAATTTTAGGTCTTGTGTTTTCCATGCCTAGCTTCACATTAAGTCTTGGATTTAAATGTTACTATTAGAAAGGGGCTAGAATTTGTTTTGCTGTGACAAGTTCAGCTATTTTTTGTGAATTTTGCCAAGCCATGACAATGTGACAAGCCTGTACCCATGTGGAGAGTGACTTCTTTATGTTTAAATCTTTTTTGGTAGCACATTTTATTATGTTCAAGCAAGGATTGCTCTTTGCTCTTTTAAGGCCATTTTGGGTTTAGTTCTACCTGATTTTGTTTTTGTTTTTTTTTTTTTTTGAGACTGTTGTTTTAAAGTGTAGTTACTAAATCCTTCTTCCCAGCACATGTATATACTTTTTTTCTTTAAAATTCTAATCTTCTATTTCTTACAAAGGCTATTGTTCTGTTGAGTTAGAGAAATTGTCTGTGTTAGAAAGATTGATGAGATAGAAATCCTATTCTATCTTTAATTGGCCTGCTTTCCAGCACACTCTTATTTATTGTGGCTTGTACGTGTAATGCACTATGTTAGATGTTGTGGGAGATAGAAATAAAGATGGAGACACATGCATTTTTTTCTCTTGTACTCACTCTTTCTCTCCATGTATGTGTAAATATGTATATACCAGAATGCAATCTAGAAATTAAGGGGCTTAGAAAGGATGCTGTACACTGATTTGAGGATCAAGATAAAGGGCTATCTCTTTATTGAAGGACAGGAAAGTATGGAAGGTGGCCCTTGCACTGTGATCTGGGCATGGTGGTCATTTCAGACACAGTTGGTGTGAACAGTAGCAAGAGGAAAGAAGTTGCACTATATTTTGGGGAGATTGCAAGTGGTGTAATTCGGTTCACGTTGTAGAGCGTGTATGGGAGGGGAAAGGAAGTGACAGAGTTGATGAAGGGAGGGTGTGGGAAAGGTAGGTTGAGGCCAGATAATTTGAAATGGGAAGTAGCAGCTTATTCTTTAGGGATCTTTTGGGGCACTATTTATATATACCACATTTTGTTGTTGATTTTTTTTTTCTATTTTTATGAATGTGCCTTGCTATGGTTTGAATGTGTTTCCTCCAAAATTCATGTGTGGAAACCTGATGGCCAATGTGATGGTATTCAGGGATTAGGCTGTGAGGGTCCTCCCTCCTGAGTGCAATTAAAGGCCTCATAGAAGAGGCTTCACAAGTAGCATTTGGCTGTCTTGCCTTTCTGCCTTCTGCCACACGAGGATATGTTCCTCTCCTCCAGAGGTGCAGCAACAAGGTGTTACTTTGGAAGCAGGAAGCCGTCCTCATCAGACAACCAAACCTACTGGTGCCTTGATCTTGGACTTCCCAGTCTTTGGAACTGTGAGAAGTTAAATTTTTATTTTTCACAAGTCATCCATTCTCAGGTATTTTGTAATAGCAGTACGCAAGTACTGAGGTATATCCCGCAACTCCAGTTAATGTCAGATTCTTGAAGGCAGGGAATATGTAGTGTACATCCTTGTGAAAGCCTCAGTCTCTAATATGAAAACTCGATGTTTGTTGATTGATAGATAATGCTCCCTCTGTGGGCACCTTGATTAACTTTTATTTCCTGAGTAAAGAGGGAAGATTGTGTTTACTTTGATTTTTCTTTTCTTTTTCTTCTGTTTCATTTTGTATTTTTTATTTCTCACATTTCTGTTTTTTTTTTTTTTCCTTACCTCTTTTAAAAGAAGTAACTTTTATATCTTAGTGCTGGAATGTTTTTGTTTATTTGTTTTATTTCATACTGACTACTCCACAGTCTTGATTTGTTATAAAAGTCAATATTTCATTTCTTTTTTTCCTAGTATTATTTCAGGAGGGTAAGTAGGGTTTATTTGGGATCCTAGGTTTGAAGTTATCACACAATGAATAGTTGTTACTTGATAATGTGTCATAAGTTACATTATACTTACTATTTTTAAGGCCTTCACCTTTTGGCCCAGGTTCTATGCAACTAAGAGAATATTTTTTTGGGGGGAAGAAGTTTGGAAACTTAAATATGTTATAAACCAAAAATAGATGTCCTCTTTTCTTGTTCCACAATAATGTACAACTCTTGGTAGCAGTCAACTTGGAGATGGATGACTGCATTTAACATTTCTGAATAAAAGCAGGGAGTGTGTATAAGCACCCTGCTATGCATGACCAAACTTTTGCTAGGCAGTGCATATTTTCCATTATGTGGCCTTTTTTTTTTAAATGAAAGAAGCTGAAATATTTATCATATTTTTATTTATTTTTGGTTACTCTATTAATGTGAACGTGTGATATTTGTCATCCAGAAAGGTTTTATAAATGTGAAGTAAATCAGCCAGAGTGGATATGGGGTAAGTTGGTAATATGTAAAGTCAGGATTTTATGCAATTCATCACTTTGCCTGATGATGCAAGCATTGTTCAAGAAGAGAAATTGAGATATAGTAAATTCAGTAATATGAAACAAAAATTAATTGCGAAGCTTTTGGGGTAGGCTCTATGGATATGCTGATTTTGACTATTTTCTTTTTTTAATTCACAGTCTGATGTATGTATTTTATCCTCCTTAAACACTCAGACTATCTCATATTTAAGTCCTGTTTCCCTTTCTAAAATGCCCCCCCCCAAACCTCACTGCCTTCTCTTCTCTGATCTTACTGTTCTCTTTGCTCCATTTGTTTTCTTGGAGTTTTCCCTAATTCTGGCTAAGAAGAATCTCATACTTCCTCTGAGTTCTTAGAGGAGCAGACGGTAAACTTTCAGTACATGGTGGGTTCTGTGCTTCCTGGTGGAGGTTCACATGTAGTCCCTGGCCCTTAGTTTACAGTCTTTTTAAGGAATCATATATTCACAAATAAGCACACTTAATACAAGTTAAGTTCAAATAGAAGACTTTATGTATAGATTTTAAAATGGCATTTATTTGTTTTAGTAGTATATAGTTTAAGATTTTGTTCTTCATTTTTTTGTAAATTTCTGTAGGCAAAATCTGACCTATTTGGCTTTGAACCTTCAACAGTCCCTTGATAAATACACAGAGGTAATTAGTTGTTTGAAGGTAGCTACTTCTAGACCCTAATTTATGTATTAACAAAGTCAGAAGACAGAGGACATGCTTACTTATTTGGGAGAAGCTTTTCTTTTGAGATGTCACCCATGCTGAAATTCCTTGAAGACTGATTTTACATGCTTAGTTTGTTGATTTTTAATAAATGTATCAAGTTGTGCAACCAGTGCTATAATCATTTTTACGTCTGTTACCCACCAAGATCCCTCATGTCTGAATTTTGTGGATGTAGATTATACCTTGGTGAAGCTGTAATATGTAAGTAAATGAACCAGAGAGAAAAAAAAAAAGTCCTTCAAATGGGCTTTTATTTGAACTCTTTTGTCTTTATGTTAAGAAATACAAACCCTCTTTGGAAAAATATTTAATACTGTGATTGATTAATATGATTAATAATGAATGTCATGTTTATGCAAAAGAAGAATTCAGGCATTTGGATTATTAATTTTTTTCTTTTAGCCAATTCTGTTTTAGACCAGTGGTTTAGAAAGAACTCGAGGAAGCATTTATAGAGAATAATAAGCTAGGGTTTCAGTTTGGCTTAAAGTAAGTTATGGTCACATAAGAGTGAACTGGCTGAAGAGTAGTTAGGTAATTGTATTTACGTAAGCTAGCATTGATAGGGACTGTTTAAGGCTCAGGAGATAGCATCAGGCATAGTCTTTAGAGAGTTGTTTTCAGGGAGGTGGGGAATACCTTTAAATAATGGTATGCTAAAGGGTTAAAGGGCTATGCTTTATAAACAGTGATTTGGTCATCTCACCTGGGCTTCTCTGTTCCCCTGAACAAAACCTCAAACATTTTAAATACATAAGTCTTTTGCACTCTTGGAATTAAGGTGGTATTCCAAGCAAATACCTAGCACTTAGTGGAGGATCAAAAAAATGGTTGTTGTGTGAATGAGCTCCCCAGTGACTAGAAGCTAACTTCACTGGCACAGAATAGAAAGAATCTGAGGTTTGGCGCCTGTAGCACAGTGGTTACGGCACCAACCATATGCACCGAGGGTGGTGTGTTCGAGCCCAGCCTGGGCCAGCTAAACAACAGTGAAAACTGCAACAAGAAAATAGCCGGGTATTGTGGCAGGTGCCTGTAGTCCCAGCTACTTGGGAGGCCGAGGCAAGAGAATTGCTTAAGCCCAAGAGTTTGAGGTTGCTGTGACCTGTGATGCTGTGACGCTACAGCACTCTACCAAGTGCGACATAGTGAGACTCTGTCTTAAAAAAAAAAAGAAAGAAAGAAAGAGTCTGGGCAGGGAAGCCATAGAGTGTGCAGAGGCCCACAGTCTCCTAATGCATCACCCTTGACTAGGGAAACAGGAGTTGGTCCCGTAAATGTTCATATTTTATCTTGTGGAGAAGATAGTTTTGAGAATTACCCTACCTTGAATGTTAACCCATGAGCATAGGTAAATCTTGTTTTTCTATGAGGTGTAAGCTCCATCTAGACTTAGGAGACTTTTTGAAGGCTAATCAGTAGTCTTTCATAGCCATTATGTTACCATAAAATTGCCTTTTCCTCTGGTTCCTCAAGTCCTATATGTTTGGTGAGATTCAGGACCTTGGTATCTGAAAAGATACACTATTGAGAGCCGGAGGAGCAGTTAGGTATTAATTATAGTAGGAAATTTTTCATAAATTCTAACTACATTGATAATTTTTGTTAAGGATTGCTTCTTCTGGAAAAGGATGAATAGTTAGCTTAGTCATGGTCTTTACCAATTATCTCCCATTGCAGTGAGAAAGTGCATTTGGTCTCTACTAACGTAGCAGCCATAGGCACTGGAGAGATTAACGTGTAGCATCGTTTCTGCAAACTATGAATGTCAGTAAATTGAGTTGACCTTTTCTTAAGGAGTTTTTCATGTTGCCTTTCAATTTCTCACTTCTCAGCATGAGAAAGTTTCTTCTTTGAGCTAGGTTGGTTTTTTGAAGAGGAATGAAGAGATACCATTTTCTGTAGAGGGAGCTGCGTTGTCTTGGTAGATGTGCATTAAGGAACTTGCTGAGCTTCACAGACTCATTTTTGGCTTCACAGACTCATTTTTGGTTTTACAGGCATTTATTCTGGGGAGGCAAGAAAGTGGAGGTTCGTAGTCCCATCCTGTTATCTGTTTGTGTTGTTCTCTGTAGGTTGGCTGGCTAATGGAGAATATGCTATGGGTAGGAGAATGTCTGACTCAGAAGCATCTTGGTCCTGTTAAGTAGAAAACAGTTTTATTAATTTGTAGTATTGTGATGTAAGTTTTTGAGAGCTTTTTTGGCCCTTTTGCTTATCACTGATAGAAATTAAATCATATGGAAATCAGCTTTGGCCTTATCTGTCACTCCTGATTTTGGGGATTCTTTGATAGGAGGGTTTGTTCTCACTGTGTTACAGTTACACATAAGTAGGCCTTTGACATTTTTATGACGTTTTCAATCTGTTCAGCTGGTGAATCAGTCAATCTCTTTCTTCACTTTCTCTTTGAGTGTTTGGTTGTTGTTTAACTTGGTAACTATATGTCAGGGGATTTCATTAGTCTTAAGCACAGTATTTAGCACCTTTCTTATACTTTCCCCCTTGGCTATGAGAACTCTTCCAGAGTCCCTCTGCAAAGAAATGCTGTCTTAAGAAGTTGGCCAGGCCAGGCATGGTGGGGTACACCTATAATCCTAGCACTTTGGGAGGCTGAGGCAAGTGGATTGCTTGAGCTTAGGAGTTTGAGACCAACTTGAGTAAAGACCACCCTGTCTTTACTAAAAATAGAAAAAATAGCCAAGTGTAGTGGCAGGCGCCTGTAGTCCCAGCTACTTGGGAGGTTGAGGTAAGAGGGTTACTCAAGCCCAAAATTTGAGGTTGCTATGAGCTATGATGCCACAGCATTCTACCCTGGGAGACAGAGCAAGACTCTATGTCAAAAGAAAAAAAAAAGAAAGTTGGCCAGATTGAATTTCTTCTCATGTTAAAAATGATCCTCTTGAGAGTTGAAAGAAGACTGTTGAGGTAGCTTTAGCTTATTTCATAGAAATAGTACAAATAGAATATTAAAAAGTGTTATGTATTAAAACATGTATTGGGTTAAGAGACAGGAGTCCTGAATTCTATTCTTCTCTGTATTCCTTATTAGTGGTATAACCTCAAGGCAACTTATTTACTTTTTCTGAACCACACTTTTCTGGTACTTCAGTGGGCACAGACCATAGGTGGTGTTTTAGCAAGCTTCTCAAACACTAAGGAGGTCCAGGATAGCCTATTAAGAAGCATTTAACAAAAGAAAATTAAGGTGGAGAGTCTGCAGCAGGGGTTAGGGAAAGGTTTAATGTCAGGGGTACCTGACAGGCAACAGTTAGTAGGCTTTAATAGAAAGAAGGCTAGAGTTCAGAGACAAGGCTTCACTTTTCTGGGAGATTGAGTGTGAGCAAGACTTCAGAAATTAAAGTGTTGTTATTGGGCTGGGCATGGTGCCTCATCGCCTGTAATCCCTGCACTTTTGGGGAAGCTGAGGCTGGAGGATCACTTTGAGCCAGGAGTTTGAGACCAGCTTGGGCAACATGAGACTTTATCTCTATAAAAAATAGAAAAATTAGTAAGGTGTGATGGTATGCATTTGTAGTCCTTTCTACTCAATTGTCTAAGGCAGAAGAATCACATGAGTCCAGGAGTTAGAGGTTGCAGTGAGATGTGATTGAGTCATTGCACTCTAGCCATGGCAATATAGTGAGATCTTATCACAAAACAACACAAAAAACCACTATTATTAGAAAAGAAAGTGGAAATTTGGCTTCAGAACTTAGGCAGTTACTTAAATCAAGATACAAGGTAGACGTGGAATGGACCACATAGGTCCATAAATATACTGTGCTTTTGCAGTGGAATTGATTAAATCCACCCTAATGACTGAGAGGGAATTAAGTCTTCACATGATTATTATTGGCATCAGCTGTGGGTTGATGGAAGGACACTGGCCAGGGCAGCTAAGAAATCTAAATTAATTTATTTGTTAGTACTTTTACTGACATTCTTTTTGCTAGGCCATTGGCTCTTGACGAGAACAACAAAATTACCTATTGAGAATTAAAAAAAAAAAATACCTAGCCCTACTCTCAAAGGTTTAATCAGGTGGGTTTGGGATGGGATCCTAGCATCTGTTTTATTAAAAACCTCTATAGGTGATTTGGATCCTTTCCTCCTTGTAATTAAGAACCCTTATACAAAGGCTCTGGTAGATGTAATAGAATGAGTTGGATTATGAGTAGGATATGTTCTCTGCTTTTGAAGTTGCCCTAATGAGGGATAATAATATACATCGTTTTACCTGCCATTTCCCTTCCATTGCTTGTGGCTGCCCAGAATACTGGGTTGAGATTCTGTGAGGCCAGGTTGTAAGAACTGACATTGATGGGTGACACAGGTGTAGACGTAGCGGAGCTGGGGATCTTTTTTTCTCTTGTCTGTCTTTGTGGGGTGAGTATCTGTCTGCAGTTCTGTGTTTATTCTATCTTTATAAACATTTCTTGAAAGCCTACTATGTGTCACTCAGATTTCTAAGGCGCTAGTAGGGGGTTGGGATAACAACATGAGTAAAACACAAGTTCATGCCATCAAGATTTGATGCTCAGAAAGAGTTTTCCACAACACAGCATTTCCTTAGCAAGATTAGCCTAGTTCCTGTTCTGGCTTCAGTAACCCAGAGCATGGAATTTGTCAGCTTGCACAGAGTATATCTCATTTAGTGGCTAACCAACCTCAATAGATCAATGAAAAAAAAATCAGCAAGCCAATTTAGTATTTTATTTTCAAAACCGCAACTCAAGTGAACTAGGATACTCATCTTGATAGACTTATGTCGGAAGTCTAAAAGTTTGTTTAATAAGCACAGTGAGAAAAAGGCAGTTATATTTATATTAGCCACAGTAGTTGGATTTTCCATAACTACAAAGAAAGCCTTGCTAGTAGAACTTTTATATTGAAATTCTACTTATCAAGAACTCCTAATTGACATATGTACTTGTTATTTATATATATTAACAGCTAAAGAATGTGTGTGTGTGTGTGTAGTTTTTAAACTCCACAAATGTGAAGCCCATCTGGCCCCCACCACCCAGTATGGCCTGGGACAGGCAATAAGGGCAGACACACAGTCTATATCATCACATTTATTCAAGCACATTTGCCTTTGCAAAACCTGTGTGAGGCATCTCACACCCATATTATAGTTAGGAATCCCCACCATCATCTTGGCAGCCAGGAAATCACTCCATTTTGGGTGTTATTTTCTGTTTTACTTACCCTGTCTCTCCTGTATGTGGGGAGTTATGTGCAGGAAGGATGGCTTTGTATGGGATATGCATGTATCTTTCTTACTTAACTTTAATTTGTGGAACATGATGTGACTGATAGTAGTGGTTATGATAAAGCTAAATTTTTTACTTTTTGTGTTGACTTTAAGTAAATGAATAAAGAAAAAGATGGTATAAATGGTAGACTTGTATGCCAAAAAATCATTTGAAAGAGGTATGCCAGTGTTTGAAGTTTGGCATGTATTTTCCACCTTACTTATACTTTTTGGGGGATGTTCACCACTAATATATAGACGTACAAAAGATTTGTGTACAGTCATTGCTTGGTACCTGTGGGCAATATACCAAAATCCATAGATGTTCAATTTCCTGATGTGAAATGGCATAGTATTTGCCTTTAACCTAGGCACATCCTCCTGTAAACTTAAATCATCTTTAGATTACTTACAATACCTAATACAGTGTGAATGCTGTATAAGTAGTTGTTATACTGTATTTTTATAAAATAATGACAAAAAAAGTGTCTGTATGTTCAGTATGGATGCAGCTACCCACTTTTTTCTTGAATATTTTTCATCCTCAGGTGGAATTAGTGGTTATGGAGGGTTAACTGAACAACTAGTTGACCCTTGAACAACACAGGTTTGAACTGTGTGGCTTCACTTACATGAGGATTAAAAATAATATATGTATATATGTCTATATATATATTAGTTATTTAGAGATTTGCAACAATTTAAAAAACTTGTAGGCAAATCACATATCCTAGAAATATTGAAAAAAATTAAGAAAAAGGTAGGACATGAATGCTTAAAATGTATGTGAATACTATTCTATTTTATCATTTACTGCCATAAAATATACACAAATCTTCATATGTTACAAAAAGTTGAAATTTGTCAAAACTTATGCATGCACTTATAGATTGTACATATGGTGCTAGTCACAGTCGAGAAGGATAAACAAAGGTAAAGATGCAATGTTCAATAACTGCATGAAATTAACCGTAGTACATATTATACTACTGTAATAATTTTGCAGCCATCTCTTGTTACTATTGGGATGAGCTCAATAGTAACAATACAAGCATTGCAAGTACTTACTCGTGATGCTAATCATTCTCTACATCAGCAGCTGAGCAGCTCTTCTCTCCAGTAAATTGTTGATTATGGTAAAAGTGATCTGTTGAGGTTCTTGCATATTTTTCATCATATTTAATGCAATACTGTGAACATTGAATAACATCATGGGACCCTTATGAAGTGTCACTGGTGATGCTGGAAATATTCCCAAGAAGCAGAGAAAAGTTATGATAGGATAAGAAAAAGTTGGATTGCTTGATATGTACCAGAGAGTGAGGTCTGCAGTTGTGGTCTACTTTTCAGATGATTTATCTTGTAAACCGACAGTATGAATGAATACAGTATAGTACTGTAAATGTATTTTCTTTCCTTTATGATTTTCTTATTATTTTCTTTTCTCGAGTTTACTTTGTTGTAAGAATACAGTACATAAGTATGTGTATACAAGATATATGTTAATCAACTATGTTATCAGTAAGGTTTCCAGTAAATAGTGGGCTGTTAGTAGCTAAGTTTTCTTGGAGTTAAAATTTATATATGGATTTTGACCTCATGGGAGGGGACACCTCAACCCCCACATTGTGCAAGGGCCAACTGTCTATTGATCTTATATCCCATAGACTTTCTAAACTTGGTTATTGTAGTAGTGTGGACTCCTTCAGCCATATTTTTTTCTTATCTATATATTCTTATAGGCAGCCTCATCCAAATTTAGGATTTTTAACCACTTAAATGCATATGTGGTACTTTTAAATGTGTATCCCTAAAGTCCTTCCTGGGCCACAACACTATTTATGTGCCTGCCTACATAACATCTTTTCTTGGCTAGCTCACAGGTTCCTATGCTCATTATAATTCAGGGGTCCTCAAACTATGGCCCACGGGCCACATATGGCCCACCGAGGACATTTATCCAGCCTACTGGGTGTTTTTGCCTCTGCCGCCTGTCCTGCTTAGCAGCCGACTTGTCCCGGGCCTGTAGTCTGGCCCTTGAATGGTCTGAGGGACAGTGAACTGGCTCCCTGCTAAAAAGTTTGAAGACCATTGCATTATATTCTAATCACATTAAGCATTTTCCCTTCCTTCTTTCAAACCTGTTTCTTCTTCAGTATTCTTATATCTTGATGTATAATATTTCTACCAGTCCAAACTTCATATTCACTTTAGATAACTCTCTCATCTCATTCTTATGATCTTTAAGCCATGCTGCTTGTTCTTTCTTTCTTTCTTTTTTTTTTTTTGCAGTTTTTTTTTTTTTTTTTGGCTGGGGCTGGGTTTGAACCCGCCACCTCTGGTATATGGGGCCAGCGCCCTACTCCTTTGAGCAGCAGGTGCCACCTGCTCTTGTTCTTTCTTAATCTGCCTCAGTTGCCCCTTCCTCATTTCCAGTACCTTCCATATAGTTTGGGCACTTGACACTTCTTATCTAATTGACTTATCAAGTATGTTACCTGCTTCCAGTTTTATCCTCTTCTAATTTATTTTCAGTTTTGTTGCTAGAAAGGAATATAGATCATAAAATACAAGTCTGATCATCTGCTTCTCTACTTAAAAGTTCTTTTTACTTCCCTTTAGCATTTGGGTCAGAGATACAACTTCTTAGAATAGTATTTATTTGTTTATTGATTTATTTTCTCTTTTTAAAAATTCATAATTTGGGAGGGTACAAATGTTTTTGTGTCATGGATGTCTTGTGGAATGCCTAAGTCAGGCCTTTTACTGTGCCCAGCGTTCATTGCACCTGGTAGGTCAGTTTTGGTCCCTCACCCCCACCCTCCCAGCTTTTTGGTTTCCAGTGTCCTTCACATCTCTTTGTGCCCATGTATGCCTCATTTAGCTCCCACTTATTAGTGAGTAATGTGAAATTTGTTTCTTCATTCCTGAGATGCTTTACATAAGTACTTAAGGTCCTTTGTAGCTTGGCCTTTAACCTCTTTAGTCTCCTGTCACAAACCCTCATGTTTTCTTTGTGCTACAACAATAGTCGGCATACATTTTCTGTAAAGGGGCAGATGGTTAAATATTTTAGGCTTTGCAGGCCATATGGTGTCTGTTACAACTACTCAAGTCTTCCATTATAACGTGAAGACAGCCATAGACAATATACAAATGCATGAGTATGGCTGAGTTCCAATAAAGCTTTATTTATAAGAATAGACAGTGAACCAGATTTGGTTTTAGGGGGCTAGAGTTAGCTGACCCCTGCTCTAGGTAACTCGAGGCATGTATGAATTCTTATATTTTCCAAATTGTATTTTCTAAAAAATTTCCTCATGATGATCTTAAAATGTCTTTGTTCTTTGAAGCTTTGTGCATCTTACTCTTTTCCCCCCTGTGCTTCTGGGGGAAAGCTTCTTGATTTTTTGTTTTTGTCTTTCATCTGTCTGCTGTATGATGTGTGGTTGGGTGACCCTTTAGACTCCATCTTTATGTTGGTAAGAGTAAGTACATTATTTTATTCAGTAGTTAAATGCTGGACTGTGGCCTCTCTGAGTGCGAGCACCCTACCTTAGTACTGTACCCTCAGTGCACAGCACAGTGCCTTCCATGGAGTAATTACTGGTCAATTTTGGTTATATTGTTAAATCCACTTCCTTGGCTTTGTAATAGCATATTTTAAAAAGGGAGAAAGCAATTCTCATGTACTTGGATATAAATTCCATGGAGGTAGGAACTTTATTTGTGTTATTTGCAGTACTCAAAATACTGCCTGACACAAATTGGTACTCAGTAGATATTTTGGAATAAATGAATAAAGGCCTGACTTTTAGAACAATTGAAATTTAGGAGTTCAGGTAGAATAGCTATATAGATGAAAGGCCTAAAACCGTTTTGTTTTTTTTTCCAGACTTTTCTCAGGTGGAATGACAGTGTCATTAACCCAGAAGCTTGTAAACTCCGTGAGGGTGGGGAAAACCTGATATCCTATACAATAGTTCTTGCACGGCTAGAATATTACCCTGTATGTTTTTAGATACTCTTTTAATTGATATTGAATTGACTTCAGTTGAAGTTAAGATTTTAAGAGGGAACTCTTAACTTTATTGAGGCTTTACTGATTATCAGATCCTTACACATACTGATTTCTAAGTCACCACAGTTCTATGAGATAGTGTTATAATTTCTGCTGTATATATGGAGAAGCCCAATCTCCAAGAGACTTAAAAAACTTTTCCTAAAATGACATGGCCATTAAGTGGCAATCTCATGTCTTTGATTCCCATGCCTAGTAAGCTTTTCTTTGTACCAGAGGTTGGCAAACTATGGCCTTTGGGCCAAATCTGGCTTATTTCCAAGCATAGATTTTATGTTTTTTAAGTGATTGAAAAAACACTCAAAAGAAGAAAGAATATTTTATAATATATAAACATTATATGAAATTAAAATTTGTGTTCGTAAAGTTTTATAAGAACATAGGCACACTTCTGATTTTTTTAAACATATTATTTGTGTTTTTTTTTTCATGCTATGACATGAATGAGTAGTAGTAAGAGCCTAACCCATAAAACCTAACATATTTATAATCTCATCCTTATGGAAAATGATTGCTGGCCTCTATGCTATGCCATTTAATATTTGGTCTAAATGTGAGTCTAGTTCTGCTTGGGTAGTACAAAGTAAAGAGCATTGGAACTCGGGCAGTACCTGTGGCTCAAGGAGTAGGGCGCTGGCCCCATATACTGGAGGTGGGAGTATTGGAACTGTCTGGATAGATTTCCCCCTACTTCTTAGTGCTATTATAAATTATATTTTAGGGAATTTAAGCTAGGAACCATTCAATTTTAAATAGTTATCAAATTGCCAGGAGAATGATTTCATTACTGAATAAAGAAGTTTAGGAAAATTTCCCCTGTTTTATCTTTAATAATCATTCAATATAATCAGTTTTCTGTGATCATTCTTAAGCACATGCTAAGTGTATAATTTGACTTAAAGTGAACTGTGCCTTCCAGAGCTGAGTAATAGTTTCAAATACAATGTAAAGCTGTGATTCTCAAAGTATGGTCTCTGGACCAGCAGCCTCAGAATCACTAGGGAAATGGTTAGGAATGTAAATTCTTGGACTCCACGTAGACCCACTGAACTCAGCTGCTCTGGAGGAGTGGCCCTGCAGTCTGTGTTCACAGGTCCTCTAGGTGATTCGGATGCTGACTTAATGTTTGAGGATTGCTGGTGTATAGGGTCATGATTATACCAGAGTTGACCACCCCAAGGACTGTAACAAACCGGTCAACATACAGAGGTGGTCGACAAGGAACCAGGCCAGTCGTACTGGCATATACATGTGGTTCATGTCTAATCTCTGAAAATTAGGTCAACTTGAGGTGGGCAATATAGGGAGGTTCTACAGTATATGTTTTCTTATAAGCTCTTTAATAAATGAAGATAAGCAGAATTTAAAATATTGAATGAGTGGGATTTTTTCAGTAAAGAATATTTACGTTATACTAAAATGAATTAATATTGGGAACATTTCATTTTTTTTAAGAGAGGAATAGTTTCTAGCTGTGAAATAATAGGTAAATTTTTTGAGCCCTTACTTTGCCAAGGGTCGTCTTAAGCATTTTAAAATTTGGGGATATGGACTATTTTCTTTGTTTTCTTCTTTCTTTCTTGCTGATTGTATGCCAATGTATAGTGGTTGGTCATTGCACAGGGTAATGAAGAGTTTCTCATTTCAAATTTCCTGCTTTGGCTTTAAGGAGTTTTAAGCCACTAGATGGCACATTCATCCAACAATTATTAGATTCAAGAACCCTCTTGATAAATAAACTATTTGTAATTCTTCTTGGAATCAGCTTTTAGAGCAACTCTTTTGTTAATTAAAAATTTTTTATTGATATGTAATTATACATATTTATGGGGCATATGTGATATTTTAATGCATTGTATAACAATCAAATCAGGATATTTGGATACCCTTTACCTCAAACATTTATCATCATTTCTTTGAATTGGGAACATTTCAGATTGCCTAGCTATTTTATGTGATAAATTACTGTTAACTGCTGTTGTTAATTATGTTGTTGAACACTGGAACTTAGCCTTTTTGCATAACTGTACGTTTGTACCCATGAACTGACCTCCCTTGGTTAATTTTAGGGCAACTGTTAACCCTCCCGGTTCACCAGTCTTATGCATGGTGTGCTGCTTAGAGGCGCACATTCTGTCGTCTCTCCCTTTAACTCTTGTTGCTGCCCCAGCTCTTCCTGGCCTCTGTCTTTTTTTCTGCTCCTTTAATTCTCTCCTTCTTGTGTTTTTTTGCTCCATCAGTCACACTTTATTTTTGTTGTCTGATACCTGTGTTCTTGCTTTGAGTTTTAGACTCCCTGAATGTCGGAGCTGGAAGGGAGTTCATCCATCATTGGTTCCACCCCTCCATTTTTCACGTGGAAGAAGCCTGAGAGGTTAAGCCAAGGACAGCAGCTGCGTCTTATTTATCTTTGTGCCACTATAGTTCTTTGCACATAGTGTCCAGATAGATGTTTCTTGGGAAATAACTGTGGTGTATGATGTAAAGGACACAAACATGAGTTAATCTCTGTGCTCAAATGGCTCCATGTTTGGTAATGATGGTATGATGTTAAATAACCATTATGTTATAGAAGGCAGATGGGGATAAGAAGTAAGAGAGATAAAGTATGTGTATTATTAAGGACGTACTTGAACTTTCTGTCCTGTTACTCCCTATTTGCCCTTTAGAGGCTGGTGGTACTGCATCCTTACAATTCTCTGAACACATCATTTACAGACTCATCTCTGTACTCCTGTGTGTCATATTTCTTTGGCTTAAAACACTCTTTAGCTAACCCCTTTTTCTGTTTGGGAAATTGTTTAAAGGATAAGCCTTTTGCTGGTGGAATCCTTTTATCGGTCTGGGAAACTGTTTAAAGGATAAGCTTTTTGCTGGTGCTGTCCTGTGAAGCCTTCCCTGACCTCTTCCTCCATGCAGTTAATGTGTCTTTCATGCGGTTTTTGTACCTAAGTCAAAGGTTGCTGAAGAGGTTCTGTGCCGTAGTGGTTAGTGCTTACTAGTTGTTTTACCTGTGGTAGACTGTGCTTATATTTATTCCTGTATATGAATATATATACAAGGCTGCTTAAGAAAAGGAAAGTAGGGGTAGAATGCAAGCAGCAAGCCCCCTAAGCAGAGTACTGTATGTGATACTGGTGAATTGTGAGAAATAACAATTATACTAAAAATTGATTACAATATATTAGAAATGGTTTATTAGAACTTTTCTTCAGTTGATTAGCACATTCCCCATTGTCTCTTACATAGTTTGTGTTCAGTAAATGTTAATGGAGCAAAAGGAATGTCTCAAGATTTTTATATCTATATATACACCCTCATATATATATAAAATGTGTGTGAATGTATATATATATGTGTGTGTGTGTATATATATATATGTGTATATATATTTTTTTTGCAAAGATATTTGAACCTGATACCCCTAATTCCTGGAACCATGATTTGCCTCCTGTCTTTCGTGAAATTTAAGGTTGAAGATTGCTGGGGAAAATAATATCTTTCTTTCTTTATCTCTTTTGTATTTATAAAGGGAAGTAAACTTTTGCTAATTTCCACATATCAATGTGTTTTACTCTGGAGAATTTAATTTGTATTATAAAAATTGTTTTACTTTATATTTTATAGGACAATTTAAAAATAATTATTTGTTTCAAAATGTTACTCTAAAATTAAGCACTTAAAAACCAAATACTTTGCATATTTAAGAATGTAATTGTTACCATGACATGTAAATATTCTGGATGGAGAAACTTAATTCAGCGGTAAATAACATTAGTGATATAAATTATTGTCTACAGTATTGTCTTTTTATGGAATTAATTTTTCCAAAAATCTAATAGTTATTTCAGTATTAAGCCACAGAATGCTCAAGATATAACTATTAATGTATAAACAACCTCAAAATGTCACTAAGCAAATTATATGCTAATTTCCTTTTCAGTATTTGATTAGACTTGTGGGTTTATATGAAAAGTGTTAAAGGCAATTCACTGAATTATTTTCTTCTGGTCTTCATTAACTGGAGAAATTTATGTGCATAATTTGGAATACTGTGTCTCAATGTTCCTCTTTTTAAGCTAAAAAAAATAGAAAAGTACAGAGAATGATGAAATATATAGTGGTCCTTGAGTTATGATTTTTTCAACTTGAAGACAGTTTGATTTTACTATGGCCTGAAAGCCATACACATTCAGTAGAGACCATACTTAGACCATACTTAGACTATACTAAGACCATATTTAGACCATACTAAGACCATACTTAGACCATACTTTTGTCTTACTTCCTTCTCTCTAAATGCCGCTATCATGATTTTGGTATGTGACTTTCTGATATATATTTTTATATTTGTTCTCTTTATGTTGTGTATGTTTCCTTGAAAAATTTATTGTATTCCTTTATCAATACTTTTAAAAAATTTGAAATATTTCTAATTTTCCAGCATAATAAATAGTGCTGTATACAATATTCTTTTACCAAGAGATGAATATAAACCTGTGTAAGGATTTCTCCTTAGTTTCCTTGAAACAGAGTTTGTGGGATAGTTAGTTGTGTACATTTATTTGATATTGTCAAGTTGCTTGAAAATGATTGCTTCAACCTGCAGTCTTATCACTAGTTCACAAAATTACTATGTCCTAAACATTGCGGAAGGAAGTTGGTGTAAATCTGTGTTGTTTTAATCTGCATTATTGGCTTTTGGATTTCTTTTTGTGTGACTTACTATTGCTGATATTTTTTCCATTTTTATTTTGAAGTCGTGGGCGATCTTTATAAATTGTGCCTACTAATACTTTGTTTGTTTTATGTGTTGTAAATAATTTATCCCAGTGGGCAATTTCTCTTTTCATTTTATGGATAGACATTTTAAATTCTGACACAGTCAAATTAGAAAGAGGATGTCTTAAAGGCATTAGAGTAGGAAAATATTTATAGGTCAAGATGTACAAAGCTCAGCTCATTTAAGGAAAGATTGATCAGTGTGAATTGAGTTGGTTTTTCTTAGAACTCTCCTCTCTGCTGGGAACTTTGTGTTTGCCTAAGTTCTGTTAAATTAGTTTACTCAGTTCTTTAAAAAATTCTGCCAGGATTTTATGTGAAATTGTATTCAATTATAAATTAATTTAAAAAGAAATGACATCTTTAAGGTATTGATAGTTCACCAAAGAATATGGCATCTCTCTCTCTCTTCATTTGTATCTCTATAAATACGACAATAAATGAATGGAACAAATCAACATGTCGAATTTCAGTTGATAATCCTTGGCATGAATAACTGAAGATAACCGTACATTGGCTTATCATCTTCAGGTTGGGCTGTCATCTTTTGTACCACTTATTTCCATCCTCCCAGCTGCTCTTCCGTTTCATTTACCCTCTAAGGGAGAGTGAGCTTTTGAATGTGGAGAGCATACGTGTTTGTCTCTGGACACTCAACACCCTGCACATTGCCTTACATACTGCAACTGCCAGTTACCTGTTTTGTGAATATGGTTGGTGAAGTCATCTCAGTTTCCTCCCCTTTAAAAGCCTCTGAGCACCATTCCTGCTTGCATGTGTGAACACATAACACATATTCGTTCTTACACCTGGAGTACCAGTGTCCCAAAACTGCCCTACCATCTGGCGGGATCAACATATGATTCGTTTCATCATTCTTATCCCACTTACTTTTCAGTCTGGCATGAATGAGAGAAAGGTTGAAAGTGGATGTTGAATCTCTTTCATCCTCAGTTCCTTCCCCACTGTAACCAATTCTACCTATTCGTGGTCATGATTTTAACAGAATTCATAGAGAGGAAGTATCTTCTAGTATCAAAACCAGGAGATAAGAAATCTGGATTCACAGTTCTGTAGCTGCTGCTATATTAAGATGACTTAAAATTTCATACATATATTAACATACATAATTAATATGGAAATTTTATACTATAAATATATTAATATATTTACTATATCATATATGTTGTTAATATAAAGATATGTTTTATATATTGATAGAGGGGAATTATTTGTTATCAGTGAACTGTTTGGCCTTTGGGAATGTATTGAATTCTCTGTGATGTTATTTTTATTATAATTTTAAGACTACTAGTTTTTAAAGGTATATTTTATGAGTCACATTTTATGATCGAAAAATCATTGTGATTAAATTCTACACTCTAGATACCCAACTTACTTCTTATGTCCTTACTTATTCACAGGAGTTTTTCCTAACAAATGGACTTAAAAAAGTCTTTATGGAAAATTTGAAGCATGTACAAAAATAGAATCGTAAACCAACTCCTTGTCTGCTATTCAGTTTCAATGATCAAGTTATAGCTAATCTCATTTTATCTATAACCCTGACATCTACCCTTCCCTGGATTCTTTTTGAAGTAAATTATAGCATATTATTTTGTCTGTAAGTACTTCAGTGTGCATTTCTACAAAATAAGAACTCTAAAACATGAACATGATTTATCCCAAAATAATTAATAATAACTTGTCAATATTTTCAGATGTCCAGACTGTATTCTCTTTTGATCTACCCTCCATTTTCTCCCTCTGTTGCTCTTTTCCTGAGTGTGTGTGTTCTGATGGAACCAGGTCATTTATTTTGTATTTTCCCCATCTAAATTTTGTTGATTATATCATTCTTATGTTTCTTAAAGTATTTTTCTTTTTTATCTGTATTTCCTCCAAGTTGAGAGTTAGATTCAGAGGGATAATATGATTTTATCTGCTGGATATACCTTGTTTGGGGGAAATATTTTACTGTAATAGAATCATTAGAACAGATTGAATGCTCTGGGCAAATAATATTTGTACTATTAGCTCAACTTTGGATCCTAATCTCTTTTGCCCTGGTGAACAAGGTTCATTATGTGTTAGCTCTGAGGATTTGTGTAGGGAGTAGGAACAGCTCAAATAGTTTGCTTCCAACTATCATGGCAACATTTTTTGGTTCTCATTTGTTGTGATGGAAACATGTTAGGGCTATATATAAAATCAATTAGATAGTGCCTTTGAGTGAAGGCTCAAGTTGTATTTCTTTGAATAAAGTACATTTACATGACTTTAAGGATTTTGAGATTTTGATTTGAGATAAGTTGATGGCTAAACCTGGAAGGGTTTTATGCACTTTTGAAATTTTTATATCTAAGAGTATATGGTAGAGATGAGTTATTATTGTTAGCTTAGTTATAAACACATGTTAGAAAGCAGGTGGTTAAATGAGAAGAGAGCTTTTGATTGAAGTAGAGTCTAATGGTCATCTGGGTCATGGGGCTGAGAAAGAAACAGATGTATGTTTGGTTTTCCACCACTGCTCTAACAGATCATCACAACTTAGTGCCATAAAAAAAATTTATTATCTTAATATTTCTGGAGGTCAGAGATCAGAAATGGCTCTCCCTAGGCTAAAATCAAGGTGTCATCTGGGTTCGGGGGGAGAATCTGTTTTGTTGTCTTTGCCAACTCCTAAAAGCTGCTCAGAGTCCTTGGATTCTGGCTCCTTCCACCTTCAAAGCCAGCAACAGCCAGTGAGTCTCACAGTGCATTTCTCTGATACTGACTCTTCTGCACCCCTCCTCCACTTTTAAGGATCCTTGTGATTACATTGTGATAATCCAAAATGATCTCCTTATATTAAAGTCAGTCCATTAGATGGACTCTTAATTCCGTCTGCAACTTTATTTATTTATTTATTTATTTATTTATTTTGAGACGGAGTCTCAAGCTATCCCCCTGGGTAGAGTGCCATGGCATCACAGCTCATAGCAACCTCCAACTCCTGGGCTCAAGCGAGTCTCCTGCCTCC